>JAJDFF020000281.1:0-43238 GCA_021527025.2 Geoglossum cookeanum | reverse complement strand
CGTGGGTCTGGCGATGATCTCATGCGGCTCGTGGCGGCTCGATGCGGCTCGTGGAGGCTAGGTCGGAGGCGATCGGGGGCTCAGATCGGAGGTTCGTAACACTATTACTCATGCTCTAGAGATTGTAGTCATAATGGACGACCGATGAACCATATTACCCATGCTTATGGTAAGGTTAGGAACCACAATATAATACTCGGACAGAAATGGTTCATCTAGACACATGTCCTAATCGACTGTAAGGGCCGAGGACTAATATGGCTCGATGACTGGCCACAAACCAATAGATGGGACAGGATCCTAACCACCACTAAGGAGAACCGAGAAGCGGAGAACATAAACCTGCAGTATCAAGAGAATGTGCACCGACAGGATAAGCTCGTAGCTATAAGCAAAGCCTGGAAGCCACAAATTCTCAAACGCGAACCTATAGGCTCGCAAACATAGAGATGCAATCTATTCGACCAATATAGGAAAATGTGGGTTGAGCTTAAAACCCCTGCGGCCTAGGATACCTCCACAAGCATTCTCCCAAGAGGGCACAAGCCGCTCAAATAGAGTAAGCCCTCAATTGATATCTGTGAGATCTCTGTGGCTGCCTTCAGACTAAATCTACGCAAGGAAGAAAATATGTTCTTTGCTACCTTGCTATTCGAGATAGACTATGAGCTTGAAGTTCAAAAAGCTGAAACCAGCCCTATAGACCCTCAACAGCCCGATGAAACAGAGTTTAAATAGCTGAGCAGGGTACTACCCTCGAACTTATCGATTATGCAGATATTTCCTCCTAGGAAGCCTCAAACAAGCTACCGCCACATCATCCCTATGACCATAAGATCAGCATTTATAGCTCAAAGGGACCTGAGAACCTAGACTATTCCCCCTTCATCACCAGTCAACCCACGAACTCCAAGAAACTAAACGCTTTCTAGAGGAGAATCTCCAACAAGATTCATCGAACCTAGCCAATTGCCATTTGCCTCCCCTGTCCTGTTCGTAAAGAAACTAAGTGGAAGGTTACAATTCTGTGTTGATTACAGGAAGCTTAATGACCTTACTCATAAGGACCACTACACGCTACCCCTTATTGGGAAGATGCTCACAAGGCTAGCCAAGGACAAAATCTATATGAAGCTCGACATCTGCCAAGCATTCCACCATATACAAATGGACCTGAACTGAGAAGAGCTAACTACATTCCAAACGAGGTACAGAGCCTACAAGTGCAAAGTTCTATGAGAAGGCTTCATGAACGGTTCAGCCACGTACCAGAGATATATGAATGATATTCTCTTTAACTACTTAAATGACTTTTGCACTGCGTATCTTGATGACATATTAATCTACTCGGAGGACCCCTCAAGCACGACGAGCACATACGGAAGGTCCTCGAGTTCCTTTGAGATGCACATCTACAAGTCGATATTAAAAAGTCGGGGTTTTGGACTACGCAAACCAAGTACCTAGGATTTATCATATCTACAGAAGGTATCGAGACCGACTCAGATAAGATCCAAGTGGTCAAGGACTGGAACGCATTTAGCATGTGCAAAAATACGGCGAAACACCACCATTTTTGGCACCCCTTTTCCGTGATTTTGCTGCTTTTCAGGGTAGGCCAGCTAGCATCAATACAATACGTCTTTTAATGCTATACTCACCTGCTTATTCATGAGTTCAATCTTATCCAGCAGGCTCAATTCCTCCGAAAAAGGCCACCAAGACCTCCAAGCCCCCGAAGTCTCCCAAGCTTCCAAAGTCCTCCAAGCCGTCTAAGCTTTCGAAGACCTCCAGGATCTCCAAGACCTCCAAGCCCTCCAAGTCCACCAAACCCTCCAAGCCTTCCAGTTTCGAGATCGTCTCTGGCTTTGATCTGCATAAGGTACATATACCCTATGTTGGAGAAAACGGTACAAGCTGGTATCAACCTCGTAGTGCTCCTAAGAAGGCGGCCATCCTACGGAAAAGCTTGTTAATGCTTGCGAAGCAGAATCAGGAGCGGCGGCAGCAAGTAGAGTACCAAACCAGAAGTGCCGGCCCTGTAACATCAGATCTTCAAACTTTGAACCAATCTAAGCAACGAATTCCCTATACAAATAGACCTTCGAAAATACAGACAGCATCTTAGAATGCTTCCCAAGGTACCAATCAGCGGAGAATAGAGAGACAACAATAAGATCCTATTCGACGATTAATAATGAAAGAGGACGATGACGACGATGATGAAAATAAGTATGAGAACGAGGGTAAGGACAAGGACAGGGACGAGGGCAGGGACGAGAGCAGGGACAAGGGCAGGGATGAGGACGGAAATAGAGATAGGGACAAAGATGAAAATGAAAATGAACATCTTCGACTAGCTCAAGGTGTTCTTAGAGCTTCCGATAAGTTCAAGAACCATCGCATGCGGCAAGTACTCCAGAGAGCCGCAAACAATGTACAGTCAGTATATCCGGATGATCTTACTACATCTGATGTCCAAGATCACCTCGAAAGCGTTGTCGAAAATGCTCAATTGCAAGCGGACTACCCAATCAAAATATATACTAAGATATATATTAATAAGGTTCTTGCAAAGAGAAGAAGTTTACCCGATACCACAAGAGATAACTTTGATCTTGCAGATATCGAAGATAATCTTGCTCAAGACCTGGATAGTCTAGGAAACGGAGAACCTCTTTCAATTCTTCAAAGAACAGCTTTCGTTCATGCAGCTACTAGGAAAACCGCTCAAAACGTTCATGACCTCAATGACTTTGGCCTTATCGAGGCTAGCCGTATCCTAAAAATGGTAGAAGCTGCTCGAGAACAGCGTCCATGAAGCAAAATTGCACTTACCATCGAAATCAGAATGTCTACTACCATTCCGGCTGACAGGTCTCGAACATCAAAGCGCAAAGCACTAGAAATAGATGAGGAAGCCTCTTCTCCAATACCATCCTCTCTTCCAACTCTTCAAGAAAAGAAGAAGAGTCGAACATCAATCTTGGAGGCGCAATGTTGAAAGAACCATATCCGCGGAAGCATGGGCACGCGGACGTCACTCCTTTATGCCAGATCAGCTGGCTAGACCTTAGATTAGTTTTTCCTTATGCTCCTTATGTTATGTGACTACGCTAGCAGCATAGCTGCGACATGACGTTCCTTTGATATGAGGTCTATATAGAGACCTCTCAGCCCGTGTATCTAGACTGCAGGATGAATGCGATATACACTTCCAAGACGCAACAAGCTGTACATCTTGATAAAATTCAGCTTGCCGGCAATTTCGAAAAACAATTGGTAGATAGGCTTGTGTGCAGAGACAAGAACTGTACCAATCAAGATAACTTCTGTTGGCCAGATCCAATGAATTCAAAAAGCCATTTCGCAGTCACGGCTCCGCAGCAGAAGTCATGGGCTCAAGCTATCTCTATGGGGGATGCTACTCTCAGTGTACCTCCTATTAAATTGTATAGCTATTGGCAAACAAGCCAGGAAGTAATTACATGGGAGTCTCGAGCACCAATACGTCGAACATTTTAATAAGAAATAATAGCTACATTAGGATCTATGAAGGAACAGATTGAGCAAGCTCAATTGCAAAATTTACTAGCTGTCGAACAAGACCGAGCAGCACAGAGAGTAGAACGAGAGGAGGATAGAAGATTTCAACGGGAAAAACAGGAAAAAGAACGGTGGGCTCGTAGAGAAGAGCAAGAAGAAGAACGAAGACGGCAAAAAGAAGCAGATGATAGAATTCGTCAGCAGAAATCCGAAGAAGAAAATCGAAGATGTGCTTGGACCCCACTGCCGCCTCAATATAGCTTTCAGCATCCACTTCATCATGATCATCCATCATTCCTGCCTTATACTGCAATACTAAAGCTCTATAATCCAGTTCCCAATGCTCTACCGCCGGAAACACGTCCAGTCTCTCGAAAATCTAGTCCAATTAATACTGTAAGAACCGTAGCGCGGGTTTTAGGGAGATATAGCAGTGTGACAGCTTATAATGACGATGGAGTAGCTCCGGCGTAGCGCAGTAGTAATGCGTTCGTAGAGGCAATGTGTTATCACGGTAGTAAAGAAGCAATTAGCAGGAGTGCTCTTAGTATTGTGACTTAGAAGAAGAACTAATCGCTGCCCATTCTACTATGGGCAGCGGGCTGCTTAAATACATGGTTTCGCCGGCTGTACACCGGTTACCTTGCCTCATGGCTATATACATCCATTGTCCTGACTTCTGCTAGTAACGGAGATGTTGTCAATGGGGTGTTCGTGCTGCTTTCCTATGCGTGCTGCTTTTGTAGCGATGTCTTTGTCCAATAGGAACTGTTTCCGTCATGCGTCTGGATGCGCTTTACGCTATATGCTTGCGGAGGATGCTTGCGGCTGCTTGCTTGTGGTCTCATCATTGACGCGGAGGACTGACGTCATAGAGCTTTCTGGAAGCCGTAAGCGGTTTGGGCAGTTCGACGCGGCTGAGAGCCTCCTTTTGAGAGCCTCATTGTCAGCGCCTTACAAGTACAATACTAAACGACTGGTAAGTTCTAACTCGCTTTTTCGAGTTCAAGATTCGGGGTCAGCCGCCAGAAGTAGTTGACAAGTGGGAACGCACTAAGCGTATTGTCAATAATCAGGACTGGACAATCGTTGATCTTAAAGAGATGGAAGATGGCAAAAGTGCAATGTATCAGCGTGCACTTGCTGCTGGCATCTCAGATGGTTTTGCAAGGCGCTTTGCTGGTGAGTTTAGAGCGTTTAAAAGAATCCACTGAGTAGAAGAAGAGACAGCACAGTTACTAGCAAGACAGGAGGGAAGATAAATGCATATAGATATATAGGTTATGAAGTATGAGTCAATACAGTATGGCATTGAGAAGGTGCTCTACCATATGTCATTGATATTACGAATTCTCATTATTGTTCCTAAGATATTCGAGTTGAGCAAATAGAGACAATACAAATTATATGATTCCTATTTTCTCATTCAGGCATATTCTGAAATAAAGTGATAGTAATGTAACAAGAAGTAAGCACGTAACACTTAATCTATAGTATCGTTCCTTTTTCATGCTCTATCTATTCCACTTCCTCTATTCGATCATCCATATTCATCTCTATCATTTCTCATTCCCAGTCCCAAGCCATGCTCGAAAGCATTCAAATTTTCCTTCCTCTAGATATAGTCCACCGGCCACATAATGGAACTGCTCATGAGCAAAGTGATCACAACGGCTTTGTCCAATCGCCCAGATTAAGTACTCTTCAAAGTTTCTGTGGTTCAAATGAGTCCAGACATAGTTACGTTGAAACCATGCCTTTAGAACCAAAAAGGAAAGTTCAATTGGGTTAAAATCTAGTGAATAAGGAGGTAGAAAGTGGACAATATAACCTACAGCCTCGATAGTGCTAATAATGGCCTTGTTAATATGCATAGAGTTATTGTCCATCACAATTACATGAGGACGAGGCGATTGCTGATACAGAGTCGGAAGTAGTGCTGTACATAACCAATTCAGAAGATCAGGTGTTGAGAAGTATCCTTCTTTAACACCTGTACAATGGAGCCAGCCTTCGATAGTTGTAGCAGCACAAATACTCCATGTTCGCCCTCTTCGAGTATTGGCCGGATAGCGAACGTTTTACCCAATAGGTCCATAAGCGTGATACCTCCATCCTGTTTTCTCGTTGAATATTGATTCATCGAAAAATACAAGATCCTCTACTGCATATTGCTGCATCTCTTCCCTCCAGCCTTGGTGTAAGACCTCGCTACGGCCTAAAGCAATGCGGTGGAACTCTTTCTGAGTCCACTTTCGTCTTTTGAGCATTTGAGATATTGTAGACCGAGAAATGAATACAGTTCGCTCACACCAAAGTCAAAAGGTAATCTCATCCTGCTGGCGCTATCCTTCTGAAAGTAGAAGCTCAAAGATAGTTTCTTTATCAGCGGTGGTGAGTTTTTGAGGCCGTCAAAGCATATGATAGCCTGGTGTTTTAATACTGCCGTATCGAAGTAAGTTATCCATTAGTTTGTACACTGTCGCAAGGTGCATATGGCAATCAGCGGCAATAGTATGAGGAGACGATCCAAGCAATATGAGGCAAAGAATTCGGGTCCGAAGTTGCCTAGAGAGGCCACGAGAAGGAAAAAGAGTAGGATACCTAGAGAACATTGGCATTAGATAAGTGTTAGTAACTAGCAACCTGCAGAAAAGTAGAAGCATACCCGATTGTTATGAGAAAACTTCTTAAATTGCTTCATTGTCAAAAAGCAGCAAAATCGCGGAAAAGGGGTGCCAAGAATGGTGGCATTTCGCCGCATTTTTGCACATGCTAAATCTACTACAGTCAAAGGGATACAAGAGTTCTCAGAGTTCTGCAACTTCTACCGCCACTTCATTAAAGAGTAGTCGTATTGCGAGTTCCTTGAATGCTCTTACACGAAAGGGCACCCACTACAAATGGACCGAGCAGTGTCAGGAGGCATTCAATAGGCTCAAGCGAACAATGCTCGAGGCCCCTATCCTGTGATACTACAACTACGAGCTGCCGACTATGGTAGAGACAGATGCTTCAAACGGGGTTGTAGCCGGAGTTCTCTCCCAGCAGGACTCCTTAACTAAACTGTGGCATCCAGTAGCCTTCTTCTCAAAGACTATGTAACTGGCCAAGCTAAACTATGATATTTACGATAAAAAAATGCTTGCTATTATTCTCTCCCTTGAAGAATAGTGAGCAAAGCTTGACGGCCTACAAGAGGCACTCTTTCTGTTCTATTCAGATCACCGAGCATTAGAATATTTTATGACTACAAAGAAGCTATCCATGAGATAGGCTTGCTAGGCAGAGTACCTATTGTAATGGCGCGCGGACTATGCATACACGGGTCGACGGGTTGACGCATAGGGTAACCCAAGGGGAGTATTGAGCCGCACCCTATATATAGTCGTCTCGCTGGCCTCAGGGGCGAGGCCAGCGATCAGTTCTTCAAGCTACTAGAATCGAGCCTCTACCTACGTCCCACATCTCGTAACCGCTTCCATATCGCGACCCGACATGTACCCGAACCCCCTAACCAGCCAACTCCAAGCGTAGGCCCGATTGTAGCCCCTAATCGCCAGGACACACATCCGGCGACCGGCAAGCGTCACACTGCCACGAAGTCCCCAGGAGACCGCTCCTTACACCTATCACGGTCCTATTTTAAGCTCACATACCGAACCGGCAAGTCGAATGAGAGGGCAGATGCTTTAAGCCGGAATCTCAGAGATACTTTGGCCCAAAACCAGGTAATTGCTGCTCATTAAACCCAAGTGCTCCTCCTGCGGGACAAGCTCGCACCCATCAAGGGATGCTCATACAGCACCAAGGAGGACCGCGACAGCATCAAGCTAATAGATAAGTTCTTAATCGCAAATCGAACCTCCCCAGAGCTAGTAGAGCTTCAAGCTAAAGCAAAAAACGAGACAGAAGGCATATGGCAGCTCCGAGATGGCCTACTCCTACGATACAGAAACCTATATGTACCAAACAAGCAACTGATAGCTGGAATGCCCATACGAACAGATTAGAAGTTCTGGTCAGAGGTTCTAGATCGGAGACTCCAGTCGGAGGTTTGTGACAGCAATTGCAAGCATCCCCTGCAAATGGATGACATCCAGCTCATCCAGATAGCCAATGAAAACAGTCTCTATTATATAAAGTTGTTACTATACAAGCAGTATACCATATGGATGATATTATAAAAATAGCAGAAATACCCTATTGACAATGCTGCTATTACTGGCAGAGGTTATGATAATAGGTGTAGAATCATAAAGTAAGATAATTGGCATAGAGCTGTCAAAACTATATATTTAAGCAGTTTGCTACCCATAATAGAATGGGCAGTAATTAGATTTTCCTTTAAAACTACAATACTAAGAGCACTTCTGCTAATTGATATTACTTTTTTACTACCGTAATACCATATTATCTCTACGAACGCATTATGATTGTACCATACCAGAACTACTCCATCATTACTATAAGTTGCCACACTACTATATGTCCCTAATACCTATGCTATGATCTTATAATTATCTTTATTTTCATTTTTATTAATTTTCTCTCTAAATACTTTTTACTTTTCTACAGTTACGTGACAGAAATCTTCGAGTGGTCAGTCTTTCGCAAGTATTTTGTCTCACAAATAAAATATTTAAAACCTACACAAAACAACAATCAGAAATTCTTATTCTCTTAGCTATTAATAATAAGTAGTTGAGTATATAAAGAAGAGATTAAAGAAAATCAATATCATATAGGTCTCCCTCTAGCTAGTTTTATTGCTTCTACTCACTTTTCAATAGTGTCAATAAGAGAATAAAAAAACTTGTCGAAAATCTTCTCTCATACCTCATAAACTGCACTCTTAATTTTTTCTTTTATCTCATCATCATAGCTAACCATTGAGTAAAGCTCTGAATGTAAATTATAAATCAATTTCTTTAATTCCGCCTATACATGCTCAATTGAATTAAGATCAGGAGAATAAGATAGCCATATTATTGTTTTATATCTCTTTGCCTTTAACCACTCAATAACAATTTTTGCTGTATAAGTCTTTGCTCCATCTTATCTGAAAATGAATTCCTGATTTTCATATAGGATATGTAGTAAAAATTTTTTTAATACTGATTCAAGAATAACTCTTATCATAACTCTACTTCTTTTACTCTCTAGATCACCAGATAAATCTATAAGACCAATTCCTCCTATTCTTCTAAAGCATCCCTACAACATAATCTTTGTATCTTTATTTAAATATCCTCGAGATTCAATGCAGTCTAGATACTATTTGTCTTATAGTGTTCGAAATACTCAAACAGAACATTTTCTTGCTCTTCTTTCCACTAAGTATTCATTAGTCCATAGGAATTTTTCCTAGTCCTTTGCTTTTCAATAATGATACTCTAATATCTATTGGTAACAGGCTTTTTTAAGCACAAATATAAGGGTTAGAAGGCTTTTTGCGATCCATTTGTAAATATTTTGTTTATTAAGTCGACGTTGAATTATTACAGTTAATAATTAAGGTTGAAAATTGACTGTAAGCTCTTTTAGAGATACTTAATGACTTTTTGTATCTTTGACTACTTCGCAGGCTAATTTGCGATCGGTCCTAGAGTTGGTTTTACAAGGAGCAGATGGTGGAATTGATGTTGTAGTATCGCACTTTTGGTGATTATAACCAACACTTTCAACAGTAAACTGAGGAATGCTAGTAGCTTGAGAAATTTTGCCAAAACTTTCACCAGTATCACGTCAGCCTATTAAGAATGCTTTTTGGAGAGGCATTAGTTCATGACCACTTTTTTTGCATTGAGGAGGCATAGAGGAAATGAGTGGTATTCGAGTTGTTTTACTTGAAAACATACGACTACTTAAAGACTTCTGTCATGTAACTGTACTTCTTATCATAGTTATCCTCATCTCAAATATCATCACTTTTCTCTTTAAATATTTTTTACTTCTATACTTTATTTATTACAATTATTTTCATCTTAACTAACATTAATTTTTTTTTTCAAACACTTCTTACCTTGATACCTTACCTACCATAGTTATTCTCATCTTAACTGTCATCAATTTTCTCTTTAAATATTTTTTACTTCTATACTTTTCTTATCACAATGACCTTTATCTTCTCTTCATATTATATTATCTTCATCTCAACTGTTGAATCAACAGGGTCAGTCGATACATATTACGGCTGGGTCTGGTTCGTACCAACGGTTTGGTCTTAGTGTTGATCGTGATTCTCGTTCTTAGTACAAAGTGAGTAGAACGGGAAGTTTTCATGGGGGGCAGAATACCAAGCCAACCAAATAGCTACTAATACAAATTCGCTTACTTCTATTCCGTACCTCGGGGAGCCTTTCTATGGCACTCCGATTCCTCAAGTCAATGTACTGATACAACTAACCTTAATTTTATATATATATTATTATCAATCAGATCAAATTAGAATTATATTAATTTTAGAAATAAAAATAAAGTATAAAATATATTTAATAATTTTGGACATATATTCTAATGAAACTTCAATATATTAAATATAACTATAGTTTAAGTTTTGGAACTGTGTGAAACGCTGCCATGCTACACGGAAGCACGGCGCCGTGTTATGTATGCTGCTATATGCTCAACACGGCGGCAAGTACATATATATATATAGGCTATGCCACCCATAGCTAGAGTAGTCGAATGAAGTCCACTACTACCATACCAGAACCTAGTATGTACATACCACCAATCGATGTGATCACCTCAGCACGATTGACCTTGTTAATCCAACAGGAACTGTAACTAATTTGATTAAATCAATCATAATTTATATTATAAAAATAACATACTTTATCATTTTATTAAATACTTCATATTATTTAATAATTTTTCTTATCTCTATTATCACAAATTTAAGACAAGTTTTTATTAATAATAATAATACCAATCCTTTCAATTAAATATAAAATCATATTTGTAATTAAAGTAATTCAAACAATATTATATATTGAATAGATGGTTTTATTTGGTTATTAATATATAAACAAAGTATTACATTTATATTATAGTCTAGACCAGTAGTTGCAAATACTTGTATATAATATCAGTCAAATGGTCATTTCGGTAGGGTTACAAACTAGTAATTTGGGTATGTATTTAAGATAAATGGTATATATTACAAGCCTCATAAGTCACAAGCCTCATAAGCCTATTATGAGGCTCACTAACTTTGTACAAGCTTGCAAGCCTCTATTCAAGCCTTAACTGTATGTGACAGTATATAGATTTATCCATAAGCCTCGCCGCAAGTCCCTACTATGAGCAGTATAGCTTGCTGGCTCGAACTCAGGCCCAACCTTACTGCAAGCTTAACTACTTGTCAATATCCTATGGATTTGAGCATCATGATGTTGTTTGGATCGAGGCATCTGTATTGGAAATTCGAGAGCTATTTTTCCATATATATATAAACCTGAAGTTTCTTTCTCAACCCCCTCTGTTACGAACCTCCCATCTGAGCCCCCGATCGCCTCCGACCTAGCCTTCACGAGCCGCATCGAGCCGCATGAGCTCATTGTCAGACCCACAAACCTTGCGCAAAGCCCTCAAACTTCTACACGGGCCTTAACTATGATGCAAGCCTCTACGTGGACCTCAACCGTGCTGCCCAACGAACCTACGGACCTAACAAACCTACAACAAACCTACGGACAGACCAACTGTGGCTGGCATGGCTCGTGACAGTTCGTGGCGGGTTTGAGAGCTTTTTCTTCTTATGTATATAAATGTGAGACCTCCTTCTATACCTCCTCTCTTCTTTAGCTTTCAATTGTCGAATAGAAGTAGTCCTACCTTGCTTTCCAAGCACCCGGAATCTACGTTCGTGACACCTTCTTCTCTTTAGCTTTGAATCATCGAATAAAAGTAGCCTTATTTTACTTCCCAAGCACTTGGAATCCATATTCATGACAATATATACAGTTGGTTTATTATAATAATAATCTATATACAATAGATATATGGACTGATGAGGTCATAAAAAACAACTTTGTTAATCTCTCAATGGGTTTGTAATTTGTGAATCTGGATAATGCAAGAAAAGCTTGCTTTATAGACCAAGCTCTCATAGCTTCATTATATTATTTCTCCTCTCTATCTTCAGATTTGCATACTCCTACAAGCTGTTTCTCTATATTATTACTTTTTGTTGTGATTGTAGTTAGAGTAATATCTTAGTTTGAGTGTTGTTTATTTGTCATAATGTTTATTATATTTAGCTTGTCTTTATTCCTATTCATAGTCCCCATTCTTAAGTTCTAGACTAGTTTTTAGTTTATATTATTGACTTGTGTTTAGTTTTTGTATTTATTAGAGTGTTTGTTTGATAATATAATTATTTTTGTCATTATAGTTTCTTGTGGATATTTGTAATTTTAATTAGAACTCTTTTTAGTCTCATTACTGTTTTTTATATATTTACAAGCCTGTTTGATATTCTCATTATCGTGTTCTTAGTTCTAGTGTTACGGATCTTAAGGACGTTGTCTAGCACTTGTAACAAATAGTCATCGGAAACTTGACAAGATAAGATATATATTGTTAATTTAGCTTAAATACCTTATATTGAAACTAGTGTGCTATCACTGAGGTTTCTCTAGCTATATGCTTATGAGTTCTTATATAGGTATCGAGTTCTGACTAGTGAGTCCGGTTACTGATTCCTCATTGTGGACTCTGGAGGCGGAATTATAAGTCCATTGGTGAGTCTTCCTCAGCGAACTCTCATACAGACTCAGACATGTGACTATGAGTCCTCCTCAAAGAACTTTTAGGCAGACTCTTAGTTTCTGTGATATTTTCTGCATCTTTGGTTGATTTTGTCTTGCCCAGACTAATTTACGGGTTTCCACAGGCTTCTACATACAATTATTACATCCAGGATTATTTATTATATATATATGGAAATTGGTATGGTTATATGAATCACAAATGTTGTTTATTAAGTGTTACGAACCTCCGATCTCCTCCACGAGCCGCATCGAGCCACATGAGATCATCGCCGGACCCACAAACCTTGCGCAAAAACCCTTGAACCTATACACGGACCTCAACCGTGCTGCCCAACGAACCTATGGACCCAACGAACCTACGAACAGACCAACCGCGAACCACCACCGCTCGTAGTATAGCCAGCAGGCCCAACCACGGCTGGCATGGCTCATGACAATTCGTGGCGGGTTCGTGAGCTTCCTCTTCTTATGTATATAAACGCGAGCCCTCCTTCTATACCTCCTCTCTTCTTTAGCTTTGAATCGTCAAATAGAAGTAGTCCTACCTTGCTTTCCAAGCACCCGGAATCCACGTTTGTGACATTAAGGGTTGTGCACCTTGCAGCTTCTTTTTATTTTTAAAGCTTTATCATAAATAATGCTTCTATTTATACTTGTTTTTTCTAAGTATCCAGGTCTTCATTTATTCTCTCTAATTATTCTTATTGCATTAGTCCTACTATCTTCCTTCTCAAGCTTTTTTTCATAGGGCATTTTTTGTTTATTCCAGCTCTGCTGCTACTAGCTCGTACTGTCAAGTTCTTCTACCTTTATCTGCAACTCATTAACTATTATAAATGTAGATTCCAGGCCTTGGAAATAAAAGCAGGACTACTTTTATTTAATAATTCAAAGCTATAGAGGAGAGGAAGTCTAGAAGAAAACTCGATGTTTATATATATAAGAAGAAAAAGTTTTCAAACTCCCAGTTTGAATATCTCAAATTTTCAATTCAAACAACTTAAGGCATACAAGCTGTGCCAAATACAATTGAGCTCTTTGGTTATGTCACAAATAGTAGCAGATCGCAATAAGGCCTCTCGATATATCTATTGGGTAGTAAGTATGGTTGAGGTCTGCATAGAAGTTTGTGAGCTTGAGTAGAGCTTGTGCAGAGGTCCATGAATTTTATGTCATTGTCAAGGTTTGTGTAGAGGCATAAGAGCTTGTCCAAGATTTGTAGATGTAGCAATGAGATCATGTAACTCAATAAAGCTCGTGGAGGCTTGTGAAGACTAGAATTATAGAGGTTAGATTATAATAGTGACGAATGTTTCTATATTGTAGTAGACTTTAGCATTTCATCTACCAGTCTTGGCTTAGGGCTGTTGGTTTTTCCTAGTCTTTTTATTATAAACATAGATTCTAAATACTTGGAAACCACAATTAGATTACTTCTATTTGATCATTTAAAGTTAAAGAAAAGAGGAGGTATAGAAGGAGGTTTCAAGTTTATATATATAAGAAGAAGAAGATCTCAAACCTGTCATAAATGTCTTGAGTCATACCAGTTACAGTTGGAATTGCCAACTATGCTACAAATGTTAACAATTCTCGATGAGGTCCATTCATAGATCCGTGAGGTAATAAGTACGATTGAAGTCTGCATAGAGTCTTGTAAAATTAGATATAGCGTGAGTGTTATTCTATGAGTCTTGTATCATAGTTAAAGTTCATATAAAGGATTGAGAGCTTATGCAAAGTTTGTGGGTCTGGCAATAAGCTCATATATCTTAATGAGTCTCATAGAGGCTAAATTGTAACGAGAATCCAATTAATAAATTATTGATAAATTACTAGCTTAAATATAATAATAAAAAAAGTATCCTAATAACTATGATTATAATAATAATACTATAGATATTAAGATAGAAATCATAATAAATTAACTAATTTTATTCAAATTTGTATTTTTAATTCTAATTCATTTCTTTATATTTCAAATATGTTATTTAATTTTCACTTTAAACATTTTTTATTTATCTATTTCCCTTATCATAGTTATTCTCATCTTAAGTATTATCAATTTTCTTTCTCAATATTCTTTACTTATTAACTTCTTTTATTACAATTATTCTGATTTTAAATGTTTTCAATTCTCTTCCTTAATACTCCTTACATACCTATCTCTCTCATCACAACTATCCTCATCTCAATCATTATTATTTTTTTCTCAATACTTTTTAATTATTTATCTATTTTATGAAAGTTATTCTCATATTAATTATTATTAATTCTCTCTCAATATTTTTTACTTAATTATCTCTTTTATTATGATTATCCCCATCTCAACTGTTATTTATTTTCCTTCTTAATACTTTTTATTTATCTACTTATCTTATTACAGTTATTCTCATCTCAACTTTTATTAATTTTCTCATTCAATATTCCTTAATTATTTACCTTTTTTATCATAATTATCCTCATTTCAACTGTTATTAATATTTCTTTCTTAATACACTTTTATTACTTTCCTATCCCCTTACAACTATCTTCATCTCATCTGTTACCAATTTCTTTTTTTAATACTCTTCACTTATTTCCTTTTCTTATTAAAGTTATTTTTATCCTAACTATGATCAATTTTTTGTCTCTATCCTTTTTATTCATTTTCCCTTCTTATCACATTATCTTTATCTCAATTGATATTAATTTTAGAAATAGGAGTAAAGTTATAAAATATATTTAATAATTTCAGATAAATAGTTTAAAAGAACTTCAATATATTATCTATAACTATAGTTTATGTTTCTAAACTATAACTAGTCTCATTAAATGAACATAAATTCTTGAGTCAATATTAATTTATAATAAGAAAATAATATACTTTATAACTTTGTTGGACATCTCACTTTATTAAATACCTTTGTTCATCTCCATTATTCTAAATTTATAGAACATTTTCTTCTAGAATAATAATGTAAGTTCTTACTTTTTAGTCTAGAATTATTCTTATAATTGAAGCAATTGAAATGATACTGCAATTTACTTTTCAACATATTATAAAGCAATTTAACATCATCTGAAGTATTCTTAGTAATATAATTGCTAGAAAGGCTTTAAAGGCCAACAAATTGAGTGATAAACTGACCTTAATATTAACTAAAGTAGTGCAACTGTTGAATATATATACAACTTAGATTTATAAGAATTTTTATCTTAAAAGAATGATATAAAAGATATAACTCACTATCTAATTACAAAGTATGGTTTATAAGATATTTGGAAAAACTATATTTATCACTTCATCAATCAATAATTTTAGCTATATATACTTTTCTATCATATCTATAACTGTTAAAAGACTTTATGAAAAGATCTCTACAATTATAATCATAAATTCTATTTACTTAAAAGGTACAGTTATATACCTTCTAATTAATAATTCAAAGCTAGAAAAGTGAGGAGGTTGGTAAGGAAGTCTTAAGCTTATATATATAGAAGAATACTTCTTATACTACTCTTGCATATTATAAAGTTCATATACTTCAAGAGGTTTATAATAAGCTTATGTGATGAATTCAATAAGTATAAGTGGGTTTGTAAGTATACTGCAGGATTTTTGTATAAGACATTAGCTCAATAGCCTTAGTGTAGAAAACACAGAGTTTTGCGCACAATGTAGCCCCAGCTGGGCTGGGTTACAAATGAGAATAGTTCAATTAACGAATGTAGATGGTACTGTATATTAAGGAGAAGAAGATATGAAGACATAGGTAGTCAAAACTTTTTCCCGCTAGCTATTAGAGCTAGGCAAATAGGAATCATGCAGGTTGGCTGGCTTTTATTCGCCGCCATAGGTGTTACGAACCTCCGATCGCCTCCACGAGCCGCATCAAGCCATGCTGCATGAGATCATCGCCGGACCCACGAACCTCGCGCAAAGCCCTCGAACCTATACACGGACCTCAACTGCGCTGCCCAACGAATCTACGGACCCAACGAATCTACGGACAGACCAACCGCAAACCACCACCGCTCGTAGTATAGCCAGCAGGCCCACCCACGGCTGGCATGACTCGTGACAATTCGTGGCGGGTTCGGGAGCTTCCTCTTCTTATGTATATAAACGCAAGCCCTCCTTCTATATCTCCTCTCTTTTTTAGCTTTGAATCGTCGAATAGAAGTAGTCCTACCTTGCTTTCCAAGCGCCCGGAATCTACGTTCGTGACAAGCTCATTCAGTTTTCCAATTGTTGAGAAGGGGCATTCTGCATAGCAGGTTCCAGTAAGACAAATTCATAATTCTTTTGTAATCTCTCAAGCCCAATACTTTACTCCTCGGTCTCATTTTAGTCAGACCTTAGAGAGAATCCCTTTCTTGTTTTTATTGGAACATAAAATAACAATAGCATAGCTACGAGTAGATGCATAGGCATTAGCGCTAGAGACAAGAGCATCTATAGTTGCAAAAAGCTCATTGGGTGTTGGAGTTAAAGGCATTTTGGGGTTCAGAATGATAATAAATTCTGAAGTACTCTATATAGGTGATATTCAAACCATTGAGATTTCAAAAGTCAATGAGGATGAAAGAGTGGCGAGTGTTAAAGAGCAGTGAGAACCCTTTCTGTCAAAGCAATATAAGCACAAAAAGCCTTGGGATGTGGCCGCAACAAAAGGGGGTGTGGCGATACCAATGCCCCAGCTATATGATAAGACAATGGTTAATTTTATATTAATAAAAATAGGTAGTAGTGTCAAACTGGAGAAGTCTGGGTGATCTGTCTTGATTTCTATCTAAGAGGCGGGGCCTTATATAGCTGGCTCAACTCGCAGGTTCTTGTCTAGTGTTACTCTACTTTACATCCGTGTTCTGTGGTATTGTTCTTCCACAATACCTCCGGTTAACACCCTTCCACTGCATCTTACAGTCTTACAAGTAGGAATAGTACCCATAACTACATTCTTTTCTACCAATCATTTTTGTTCTATTTTTGGCTTAATTGATATGAGAATAGAGCTGCTAATCCTATTGGATGACCTCGTAGAGGAAGCAGTTAGGGTACTTGGCCTTGATCTGCTGCTCAAGCTACCAGTAGGGGGTAAGGTATATGATGTCATTTCCATCGATAAGGCCTGCACCATCAGTAAGCATTCCAACAATGTGACCATCTCCAGTAAGAACAATAGACCCGAAGTCACCAGCATGGGAAAATTTGCTATGTGTCTTATCATAGGGCAGGACAGCAATCTCGATGGATGTTTGCTAGATGTTATAGTTAGAGTAAATGCAGGTGAAGGACTCTAAACTGTTGACATAACTAAAGGTAGTTCCTGTTGTTAATCTATTTTTCATGACAAGTAGGCACTTCTCATTGTAGACGTCAATTTGCTAAAGGTTATGGATCTCAGCATCCTTAACAATACGATAGGCCTGGAAGAGACCATCTTTAGGATCCTGGTAGTTTACTTGATCCAGAAATTAAGGGAACATTATTTTGCCAAAGTCAATGATTGGGAAATTACCGCCTGTAGAGGAAAGATGAGTAATAGTTAGCTGGAACTAAAAATAAGAGAACAGGAGATAAAAAATGTAATGAGAGGTGAAGATAAGAAATAGAAAAGGAGATGGAGAAAAAAATATAGAAAAAAACATACTAACATATACCTTGTTTTCCTTAAATATAGACCAATCAATCTTCTCCTTATAGAGTTCTATCATGGCCCAGTCCTTGGTAAAATTATGATACTTGACTGAGACTTCAATCTTCTCGCAGTGAAGTACGAAGCCAAAGACATACTGGTTAGAAATAGTATAGTACTTAGTAACATTGTCATGAATTATGTTTACCTCCTGAATCTGTTCGGTCGCCTGTGCCACTAACCCCGAGTAATCTTTACACTTCTTAGTGACCTTACTGTTTTATCTCTCGACAGGCTTTCCTAGTTCAGCAAGTATGTCTTTCCAAATTATGATCAAGTCGGTGAAGTTGCTGATAGTGCCTGTCATAGCATTGACGGCATTGATATAGCCACTATTACCCAGCATGACAAGCTTCTTATAAGCCTAACTATCATTTTTATATGTCATGCCTGTATTAGTATAGATAGGAGGGGGGTGGGTAATATGGGCACAGGTCAGGATAGTAGTGCGCTTGTTGTTTTTGCTATGGCAAAAGTAGAGAGCAGCTGTACTTTCAAAGTGGGGGTACTTGAGAAGCGCAATAGAGAGACCAAGAGTAGTAGTAAAGAGTTTGTGCAGATTATGGACGTTGTCGAGGAGGAGGTCAAATGAAAGGAGCTCAGAACCAGCAGTAACAGAATGAGTAATTATCAACTCAACAAAAGACACCTCAATAGTAGAGAAGCTAGCCTCAGCAAGGATCTCCTTGACGACAGCAACATTATAGAGGAGGAAGTGAGGCTTCAGATCAATGAAGAGCATAAAAGGACAGAAGGGCTCAACCTTCCCAACATCGGTATAGGCGAGTAGGTTAATAGATGTCTACTTTACATCGAGAGAGTCGAGACCTTAGTAGATGAGCTTGCCAATAGAGAGCCAAGTGCTCTCAATGTTGTGACGATAAATTGGGTGGGCCTCACGGATGATATGCTGGGCTTGAGGGCCTTCAGGTACATGGTAGTCTAGTCTAGTCTTGAAGACAAAGGGAGTTCCACTGCTATAGAAGTCGTTGTAAGTGTTTGGGTACTTGTCAGTAAGGCGGGTCATCTCGAGGAGCTTGAGCAAGAGGCTTTCAGTCGAAGAGGCCGTCATAGCCGCCATTGCTGTCGTGGTATTCATTTCCCCACTTGAGTTTTGGTAATAACTATGGAGAACAGGAGAGTGAGGGGATTGAGGAGAGAACATTATGCAAAGTAGATACAATAGTGGGTTTCGTGAATGATAATATGCTATGGGTAAGCGACGCGACCGCAGAGATGTAAAAGGTGGAAGGCGGAAGGCAAAAGGCAGGAGACGAGTGTATTTAAGCTCCGGCTGAATTTGGATGGGTATTAGTACATATTATGCACATTTTAAAACAGTGAACTTGACGAACAGCACGCGCAACACTGCAGTGCTGCAGAGATACAAGTGTCGCTCCTTCAATAGTAGTCATGGGTGGGTGCTGACTGCATCCGTAAGCATCAGATCTGAATAGCAAAACAAAGCTATTGTTGGAGAATATAATCCTGATCAAGCAGTCGATAGCAAGCACCATACACTGATGGCACAAGTGGCTAGGTATGTATCAGAGGTATTATTTACTACATGGAACTTTCGCTACTCTGTCTATACATTTTCAACCCAGCAGCTACCTTTATGGCTCTAGAGACAGTACTGAACTCAAACATGTGGAGTTTTCTCTAACCAACAAAAAAAAGTTGTATGCTACTTACTGTCTTCCCTTCACCTAGCACCGGCTACAGGGATGCATTGTATTGTGTAGGCTTAGGAGAACCCCATTAATACCCCAGTCAGTGGAATGCATAATCGCAGGACCCGATATCAATAATCTAGTCTAATAAGTTTCAGTCGATTATAGAACTAGTTGAAATACCAAAGCCCAAGGAGAGGACGATTTCAAGTACCAGATTCTAATCCACAAGACTATCTACAATTTTAGTCAAAACCAGAGCCACCACGATGAAGTAAAGGAGAATGAATTCGTGAGGAGGAGGAACTCACAGTCCTTCAACCTGTTACTCAAGCGGTAGCTCAGACTCGCTTTGAACCTCCACAAGTCAGGTAGTAGTTAGGCGACCCCAACAGTATCTCATTTACTTTTTGATTTATGGAAGCAATTAGGCAAAGCCTAATTGCTATTGCCAACTATTTTAACCTCCAGTACAATATACCCACAGCCTTTCTAAATACCAAACTCAACCGGAAACTATATGCATGAACCCCTGATAGTATACATCATCTTGAGCATATAGAGCTGCTTGAAGTACTTCTTGCACTCCATAGACTTAAGGAATTCCCTCTTCTATAGTATGAGGAGCTCAAGAGTACCCTTACTAAGCTTGGGTTGAAGTTTATTGAGGGGTTTCCATGCCTCTATACTAACTCAACTCTTATCCTTTTTGTTTAAATTGATAATATTATTATAACATACTACCACTCAAACTACTATGAGTATCAGAGGCATGAGCAGCAACTTAAGGATATCTATAATCTTAAAGAGATAGTAGATCTCGTCTGGTTCCTTCGTATCTATGTTATACATAACTGATTCAAATAGAAGACTTAGCTCATACAGAATGTATACATTGAAAGATCTACTCACGATTTAGTATTAATCCTATTGGAAAGTATTTGAACATCCTGTTGTCGAAAAACTGGCTTCCTCAATCCAATGAGAACTCAGATCTGGCACGAACCAAACTCTACTAGCAACTTGTATGGTTAATTAGCTTATATCGCTGTATGGGGCAGACCCGATATTGTTTGTACCAGTGCTTCTCATGGCACTTCAAAATGGGCATTGGTATCCCCATACCCCCAAATGGTATAACTACACCCTCACAAATGGTATAGCCACACCTCTCCGAATGGTGCAACTACACCCCTTTAAAATGGTACAGCCACCCTCTCAAATGGTATATCCACACTTTCCCGAATGATGCGGCCATACTATCTAGTAATAAAATGGACACAGAGAAAGCAATTAGAAGTGGAGATTTCATTCGTTATAAACATAATAACTCCAATAGAAATTAATTATCTTCTGCTCCAGTCACTTCTTCTACAATCTCTATAGCTCAGAGCTCTGATCTAAGTCCTTGCTAGCATCATATTAGAATCTCAAATGATGATGGATTTCTTTTAGTTGATGAAAGAGGTATTCTATTTCTGGATCCTACTGAATGACTTTTAGATCTTAAAACAAGAGGCTCTTGAATAAGAAGAGGTCCAAGCTAAATGGAGGCTAGTTCAGCTTCAAAATCTGGTTGAGTAAAATGCCAATGAAATGAAGATAAACATTACTCAAATGTATATCTTCCTTCAAATGACAACGATCTAAAAGGATATGTGAACATGGCAACCCCATAGACTGTATAATGACGTTGGTGCATTGAAGTAGAGGTAGACTGAATAAACATCGATGCTGAATGAGGATTTTTTGTAAAACAAAGGGGGTTATCTTTCCAAACAATTTGGCAAACAGAGGAATGTTGATATCATAAGAAATTCATTATCATGCGGTCTCCAGTGCTGCATTATGCTCTTCATGCTGATTAAATAAAAGAAGATTAATTTTTTCCAATACATTCCTCAAGTCACCTGTAGATACCTGAGGATATCTCTTCAGTATTAAATGAGTACTTTCCACTTGCGATATAACCTTATTTCCAAAATGAAGGTTTTGATCAACCCAAAAATAAATGATATTCTACTTGAATACCATCCAAGTATCTCTTAGATATCAAACCAACTCTTCATAGTCTTCGTAATAAACATCTGATAACGAATCCCATCTCTTTTCAAACTCCAATTGCGATGTTGATGCTACTACTTCAGCCCATGCTAACATAAATTTATCATATTGGTCTTCCTCTTTGAATTTTTTGGAATCCCTAATTAAAACATTCTCATTGATTTGTCAAAGACAAAGTAATCGTTTTGTGTTTGGGAAGGTAATTCAAATACCGCTGATGAGAGATATTTCTTGATCCGTTACAGCAACACCAGGATAACTATATCCAAATTGATCCAATACTACCTTTAATACCTCCGTTGCTCATAAATAATACTGGTGTTTCTCATTTGTTAAGAAGCAAAATGCTACGTAAAATGTAGTGTTAAAGTTAGTAGATCCAATAATAACCAACAATAGCATCTTAAAGCGATTGGTTTTGTAAGTACAGTCCATTAGTAGTACATCAGGATAGTACTTCAATTGGAGAAGAGATCGTAGATGAGCAAAAAATAGATGCGTAATATAACCTTCCAGCTCTGTTTTAAGCTGATGCTGATAGTTGGAAGCCTGTAGTTCCTGAACTAGAGCTTGCGCTGATGTACGGTCTCCAAGAACTAGTTGCTTTTGTTGCTTTCATATATTGTAGATATCTCCTACAATAACTCGAAGACCTGGATCTTTCTGTCATAGAGTTGATACAATCTGTCGAGGTGGAATTCTGGCACTTGACAATTAAACGATTTGATTTCTTGTCACTTGGTCAAGTGTTCGAAGACTTGGATATGCTGAAGTAGAGAAGGAGGCTTTGTGATTATGACTTGTCTTAAGAGTTTGCTATATTAAAGGTATTATTAGTATATGAACATATATCTATAAGGTAATTACATATTAATACCCAATTGCCAGTTTGATTGAGTTATACAATAGCTGAAAAAGAGTAGTCCATACATCGCGATAATGTTAGATATAGTCGAGTATTGTCCATTAACTCTCTAGCTCTATACTTACTACCTCAATCACATTTAAGCCAGATCTTGTAGACAAGGCCTGCTTTATTCTTCTTGGATCGAAGATTGGTTACTGTATAACTATAATTACCGATGTATGTTTGTGCGGTTTTGATTGCACTCAAAAGGTCTTGGAAGAGTTGATCTGGAAGTATTATTAAAGACATAGTTAATTGTTGGTGGGCAAGAAAAAATGTGGGAATGCGTCTAGACTATGTAGAAACCAAAAGAGCGATGTAAATCAAGTACCTATAGCAAAACGTGATGCACTTATATAATGGAGTAGCCACACCATTTGAGAGAGTGTGGCCATACCATTTGAGAGGGTGTAGCCATACCATTTTGAAGGGGTGTGGTTGTACCATTCGGTGAGATGTGGCTATATTATTTGGGAGGGTGTGGTTATATCATTTGGGGGTGTGAAGATACCGACACCTATATGAATATAATTATTAAATCATTTTATTAAAAACTTTAACTTCATAATGTATTCAAAAATATAGATAAAATAAATTTTCTAAAGGAGATTTACTTTTTCCTATTTATTTTTTAAATGTAAAATAAATCTATTAAAAGACTTTACTATATAATTAAGTATAGATGTAAGTTGATTATTATAGAAACTTTGAAATAAATTCATATTACTTATAATATCTTATAAACAAAGTGATTAAAATTTCCACAATCTCTCTACTTTCAAAATATTGAGTATTCTACTGTAATAATTTATTTAATTAATGGTAGATGTTATTGTAAAAGCTAACTTCAGATAGGTTTTGAATCATTAAAGTGTAATGGATGTATTTTATTATTTAGTACTTTTGATATGATATGTCTCATTGATGATAATTATCTAAAACTTATCTCTAAGGTTGTTAGGCTATTCTGGATCATAGATACTAAAACTTTTTTCTATCATATTCACTAATTCATAGTTAAATTCTATTCTAAAAAATTATAACTTTTTTAACTTTATAAGTTTATATTTACTAGTAATTTTTCCATAAAAAAAATATAATAACATATATATATTAGCTTTGTTTTTCATGTTAAACCAAAGGCATAAATTTATAAGTATTGTTACTTGGAAGAATCTAATATCATTTTTTGTATCAGATATTATATTATGGTACCCAATGACTTTAAATTCCAGTAGATATTTATTCATCTCATTTGCATATTATTTATTGAGTAATGATTGATTATCAATTAGAATAGGTTTCAGTAATCTCTATTTTGTTATTTTTATATATTGTGCTGTCTTGTCTTTATATATATTACATCAATATTAAATCATAGTAAATATCATTAACTTTTTACCAATTCTTACTGAGTCTACTAAACAATATCTTTAAAGATCAGAATTAAGGCATTGTTGAATTTACGCTACTCTAATGACTTAGTATTTTTTTAGCTACAAGCTATGTAGTATACCCTCAATTTTGAGCAAATTTGAAGTAGTGATACATAACTACAAACAAGATTCCTTAAAATTATCCTGCTGGAATTTAATATTAATTATTTAGTACTCTTTGTCTTTAAATACTTTAATCTTCTTCCCTGTAATTTTTTTGAACAGTTTTGTGTTAATGACTGATATTAGTTTAGTACTTGGATAACTACTTTTTACTTAAGCTCTATAGCCCAAATCAAAGAACTATCATTTGTGAACTTAATTATAACTGCCTTAGTATTTCAATTTCTCTATATAGCTACATCTTTAAGAAAGATCTGTCACGAATGTAGATTCCGAGTGCTTGGAAAGCAAGGTAGGACTACTTCTATTCGACGATTCAAAGCTAAAGAAGAGAGAAGGTATAGAAGGAGGCCTTGCGTTTATATATAAAAGAAGAGGAAACTCTCAAACCCGCCACGAATTGTCATGAGCCATGCCAACCGTGGTTGGGCCTGCTGGCTATACTACGAGTGGTAGTGGTTTGCAGTTGGTCTGGCCGTAGGTTCGTTGGGTCCGTAGGTTCGTTGGGTCCGTAGGTTCGTTGGGTCCGTAGGTTCGTTGGGTCCGTAGGTTCGTTGGGCAGCACGGTTGAGGTCCGTATATAGGTTTGAAGGCTTTGCGCGAAGTTCGTGGGTCTGGCAATGAGCTTATACGGCTCGATACAGCTTATGGAGGCTAGGTCGGAGGCGATCGGGGGCTCAGATCGGAGGTTCGTAACATCTTGTATGGCTGAAAGAGTGGATGTCATGGCACCATATCACAAGATGTCATGACTTCATCAATAGTTCTATGGGCAATACTCGGACTCAATAACATGAGTGAAGCATTGCCTGGACCAGCCTATTACCCTTGAGCAGAATGTTCTGAAGTCATATCTTACAACACCATATGTGTCAAGCATTGATGCCAAGACTATAAACAATAAGAGTCAAACTCCACTAATACTAAATGTCAACTATAGGTATCAATCCTTTTAAAGACTATTAAGGGATTATCTTATTGCCTAAATTTATAGATGGATTTCATAATTAAGTCAAGTTAATTAACAAAACCTCCAATTCTACAAGTATATAGCTATAAGCTTATTTATATAGTGATTACATTATAACTATTATTCATAATTTCTATATAAGTATTTAGTATCTAACATCCAACATCTAGCCTACAGCATTATTATGTATTCAGGCAGGTTTGCCTAATAAATTGCAAGCTTTCATAGATAAAATTTGTCAGCTATCACAGAAAGATTCAAAGAAATTTTGGAACCTAAAAAACTAGTTATGAAGCCTCAAACATTGCTTCAATAAACTCATAAGTCTCACCAATCAAGTTGATAAGATTTCAAATGGCTTGATGAGTTTCCAAATTTCAAGTTTAATAATGACAAGATACAAGAAGAACTTTGAAAGATTACTACTTTGCTTTATTGAAAAAATTATATTTATGGAGGTCTTGATATGCATATGTCAATCCTTTATACCAGATCAGCTAATTAAATTCTGGATTAGATTTTATTATACTTAGTATGCCATATGACTACACTAGCAATATAGCTGTGATATAATATTTCTTTGATACAAGGTCTTTATAGAGACTTTTCAGTTTATATATTTAGACTTTGGGACGAATACTATATACAATTCCAATATACTTAACATTCAAATTACAGTATTTACAAAGCTCAAAAACACTGTAGATAATGCAACCAATATTGGAGGACTATTACAATTTATAGCAAAAATGAAACAAACTAGTAATTAACTTGTATTAGCCTTAAACTAAGCTTATTTAAATGTGGATAATCTTGAAAAGAAGGTTAATTCTATTTAGAAAAGGTAATACAAGTTCAAATGTGAGAGTATAGTAATTGTATTTGTAGGTGGCTAAGCTGATGGTAAAAGAGTAATAATGCCCAATTAGTATGCTTGTAAAACTAGAATGCGAGTTATAGAAATATATAGTAGTGGAATGACTTATAATAATGATGAAGTAGCTTCAGTGTGTCGCAATTGTAATGCATTTGTAGAAGCAATATAATTATCATAATAATAAAAAAGTAATCTTAATAAGTAAAAGTAGTTTCAGTTCTGTAACTTTGAAGAAAAACCAATTATTGCTCATTTTACTATGAGTAGTAAACTGCTTAAATACATCGTTTTGCTAACTCTATAGTGATTACCTTGTTTTATGATTCTGTACTCATTGTCTTGACTTTTACTAGTAATATTGATATTATCAATAGCTTGTCTCAGCTGTTTTCATAGACACATCCCTTTGATGTGCTACTGTTGTAGTGACATTTTTATCTGTAAGGGACTGTTTCTGTCATTCGTCTATAGAAGCTGGATGACATACTTTTGTGGGAAATGTTTGCAGCTACTTACTTATAGTCTCATCATTGTTATAGAATTATGATATTGTTAAGTTTTTTGATCGCTACAAGTAGTTTGTGCATTCCAACACAGCTGAGAGTCTCTTTAGAAGAGACTAATTGTCAGTACCTTATATTGCAATTGAAAGAGTGTAAAAGAAGGTCATAGAAATGTCCTCATATGTTTTGCTTTTTTTGTCTAATAAGTACTAATCATATATTTCTCAGATTAGTATAGAGACTTATTAGAAATTATATTTTAGATGTTACTTTAAATTATTTTCTTTAGGGTAAATAAGTAATAAAAATATTTAAAAAAAATTGTACTGCCCCCCTTATTTAACATGTTAGAACTATTCAATTTACTAGAAGTTTTTCATAGAATATTAAGTAAAATACAATTAGATGAATTACCAACAGCTTCGATTATAAGAAATTGTCTCTAGAATACTATTCTACTACTTATTTCTACAATACAAATACAATAATTGATTTATGTCTTTCCAGTGAAGTATAATAACATTATTGTAATATCATCATTGTTAAAAACATAGATTTTAAATACTTGAAAAGCGCAATTAAACTGTTATAACCTTTATGAGTTCATTGTGAGGCTCACAATCCTCGTATAGGCTCATAAGTATCTATGCAAGCCTTAACTATGCGCGATAGTATACAGACCCATACACGGGCCTCACTGTAAGCCCTTACTATGAGTAGCATAGCTCGTAGGCTCGATTTCAAGCTTGACTTCAATACGATCCTAATCACTCATCATTATCCTGCAGATCTGAGCACCGTAATGTTGTCCGGTTCAAGACATCTGAATTAGAAGTCCAAGAACTATTTTTCCACATGTATATAAACCCAAGGTCTCCTTCTATACCTTTTCTCATTTCTGGCTTTGAATTGACAAATAGAAGTAGTACTATCTTGCTTTCGAAGTGCCTAGAATCTATGTTCATGATATAAACCACTTCTATTCAACAATTTACAACTAAAGAGAAATGAAAATCTAGGAAGAGATATTGCATTTATATATATAAAATGAAAAAAGCTCTCAAACATACAGTTTAAATTTTTCAAAGTGCTCAAGCTATGCTAGCCATAGTTGAGCTCACTAACTATACTACAAACAGTAGTAGTTTACTATGAGGCCTGTTTGTAGATTTATTAGGCAGTAAGTATAGTTGAAGTCTGAGTAGAGGCTTGCAAACTTGAGTAGGGTTCATGTAAAGATCTATAGATTTTACATTAAGATTAAAGTTCATGTAGAGATTCAAGTATTTGCAGAAGGTTTATGGATCCAGCGATGAGCTTATGCGGTTTTATGAGACTCATGGAAGTTAGATCGTAACAATAAATGGAAGATCAATGAAAATTGTAGAAAATACTTATACAGTTATATAAATTTTTGGGGAAAAGATTAATGAAAAAACAGTAAGAGAGAGGGCATGCAAATACAAATCTTTTTAAGAGGGTTATTCAAGTAAAGTAAATTCCCTCATAGGGTATATGAGCAATTGACCTATATTAATAATAAGTTGTAAATTGTCAAGTACCAGATGGTTGGCCATAGATGTTCAAAGTAGTATGAGAGTAGATGGGTACTTATATAAAGTACAATTTGTAGTTTACAAGAGGTTTATATGAACTCATATTATTATTGGGGTATATAGGACATATAACGAAATATATTCTATATACAATATAGATGGTGTGTCACGAACGTAGATTCCGGGCGCTTGGAAAGCAAGGTAGGACTACTTCTATTCGACGATTCAAAGCTAAAGAAGAGAGAAGGTATAGAAGGAGGCCTCGCGTTTATATACATAAGAAAAGAAAGGTCTCGAATCCACCACGAACTGTCACGAGCTATGCCAGCCGCGGTTGGGCCTGCTGGCTATACTACGAGCGGTAGTGGCTAGCGGTTGGTCTTGTCCGTAGGTTCGTTGGGTCCGTAGGTTCGTTGGGCAATGCGGTTGAGGTCCGCGTGGAGGCTTGTGTCATGGTTAAGGCCCATGTAGAGGTTCGAGGGCTTTGCACGAGGTTCGTGGGTCTGGCGATGAGCTCATGCGGCTCGATGCGGCTCGTGGAGGCTAAGTCGGAGGCGATCGGGGGCTCGGATCGGAGGTCTGTAACATGTTGACCAATAAAGTTGCAAAAAATATCCTCCTTGTACTCTAATGGGGCCTTGCAGACCTTGACAGAGTAGGCACAGCTCACTCAGCAATCTGAGCTTTAAGCTGCCTATTACATAAATACAAAAAATTTTCTTTATTAGTTTAAAACCTATAATGAGCAAATAGGAGTAATCCAGTTTAGCTAACTCTTCTATATATTTATTATACTCAATTTGTAGTAATATATATTATTGATGTAATTAATATTAAATTATATGTTCAATTGGAAAAATGAAATTATGGTTGTGGTAATTATTATATAAATAACAAGATCTATATTAATTGATACAAATAATTTTTTAAATTGATATGCTAATATAATTTTAGTTATCTTTCATATTACTTATATGTTAGCCAGAAATCCATGGTATTGTGTTAGGGTTTAGGTGAGTGGTCGCAGGTGCTTGTATGGGGTCACGGTTAGGCGGTCGTCTCGGCAAGGCTACGAACTAGTGGTTCATGTACGTGTTCGAGGTTTGTAGTATATATAGTCGGTCTATGCTAGCAATGGTCTATGTACAATAGGTGCGTTGACTGATGAGGTTGCAAGAAGTATCCTCGTCAGTCTCTTAAGGGGTTCGCGAGCCACGAACCTTGGCACTGCGAGCAAGGCTTGCTCCGTGGTCCGAGCTCTCGTGGCTCCGTTACATATTAGTATGAAGCCAATACTTAGAATACTTCTACCTTGGCAAACTAAGGTCAAATGGTGGACTTGCTTTCCAATATGTATTAATATATCTTCATTCTTAAGTTCTATTCAATCTCTGAGCTATATGCTTTGGTAATGCTATATTGCATTCACAGTTACTATGCATACTGTAATATATATATATATATGGCGATGGCTTGTACTAAGTTCGCACGGTTTGAACGACTACAGAAGAGATCGCGTTGCTTGGTAGAATGAATTCTATATACAGTATGTATGTTGACCGATGAGGTTGTAAAAAGCATCCTCATCGCACTTTAGGGGGTGAGCTCGCGAGCCTTGGCAAGGCGAGTAGGGTTTGCACAATGGCCCGAGCTTCGGACCGCCCATTACAGAGGTCATATATTGCAATAGTAACAATGAATTAGCTCCAGTATGTTACAATTATGATATATTCATAAAAGCAATGTAATAGTTATGGTAGTAAAAAAGCAATCTCAATTAGCAGAAATGTTTTCAATTCCAGAACTTAAAAAAAAGAACTAATTGTTGCTTATTCTACTATAGATAGCAGACTGCTTAAATATATAGTCTTGCCAGCTTTATGTTAGTCACCTTATCTTATGACTATATATCTATTATATTGACTTTAGATGTTAACAGTAATGTTGTCAATAGGGCATTTCTGCTGTTTTTATAATATTATCTCTATAGTATACTACTTTTCTAATAATGTTTTTGTCTGATAGGGGCTGTTTCCGTCATTTATCTAGACAAGCTGAATATCATATATTTGTAGGGGATACTTGTAATTACTTACTTGTAATCTTATCATTATTGTAGAGAACTGATATTGTTGAGTCTTCTGGTAGCTGGAAGTAGTTTGAGTAATCTAATATAGCTGAGAGCCTCATTTTGACAGCCTTATTATCAGTGCCTTACATGTACAATACAATTTCAGTTCCTGTCTTATTAGAAGTAATCTAAATCCCCTCTAATTAGCCTTAAATACTTATTCCTGATCATAGTTATTTTATCTATAATTATAATAAGACTATTTTTCTTTAACTTCTACTGCATATTTTATACTAAAGTAGTTTACCAGGTGTTGAGACACTACTGAGTTTTAGAATACCAAAGTTTCTGAATTGCGCTCAGGGGATTTCTGTGCCTTCAATCTCTCTTCAACTTAACCATATCGATACTGAACCTTTATAGAAACTATGGATCGAGAGGCTAGGATTCAGGTAGTACTCCAAGGCCTTGAGAATGGCCAATTCAAAAGTCTTTGTGCTGTAGCTGAAACTAATAATGTATTATATTTCACCTTATCTGACCAGCGTAAGGAAGGCCAAGCAAGTCACAAAGCTCATTCAGACTAGCAAACTTATACTCCTAAAAAGCCTCAGATATCTATACCATTAATGAAACAGGCTTCATATTAAATGATGGCAAAAAAAAATATGTAATTATCAATCGGTGATTAAGAGCATGTCAAACAGCAAAAAGCCAAAAAGGTAAATTTCTCATAGTTATTAAATACATCTTAGCAAATGGTACTTCGATTCAAATAATGATTATTTATAAAAGTAAATATTTATAAGGTTATTAGTTTGACTTTAATAATCCTTGAGACTGCATGGTTGCAACAAGTCCTAAAGGTTGGATAAGTAATACTCTCGAATTAAAGTGATTGTAAGATTACTTTGAACGAGCAATATGAACTGATAGATATTGATTCCTAATTCTTGATGGTCATAGTAATCATATTGTGCTTGAGTTTCAAGATTTCTGTGAATAGTACAGAATTGTTTTGTTATGTTTGCTAGCATATATATCGTATATGCTGCAGCCATTAGATATTACTGTCTTCTCACCTTTGAAGCATTATTTTTGCTATACTGTTTAGGAGTGACTTTCAGCTGGCACACTAAGATTTCTGAAAACTGAGTTTTTAGAAACTTATCAAGCAATTCAATCTCAAATTTTTACTGAGATGAATATCAAATCAGAATTTTGAAAGGCTGATTTGATTCCATTTGATCTTACAAAAGCCTTACAGCAATTACCTATATTGTCAACACCAGCAGTATTACCACAGGAAGAACAGAAGATCCAAACACTAAAAATGTAGCAAGAATTCCAACAAGTTCTAGAATATCTTGGATCTGCAGCTCAAGAGGCTAAAAAAAAGATTGGAAAAGCAGCGGAAATTTTTTATGCTTGAGCAATTGTTGCAGAAAAAGAGGCTAAAGAACTGATTGAAGAAACCAAAAAAATGCAAGAGGCGGCATCTAGAAAGCAAAAAAGAGTGCCTAAGAAGGGTCTTGAATTAATCAATAAAGTATTAGACTTGTTGGCACAGCAGAATCAAGGCCGGAGTAAAGGTACTAAAGGGAGGGTTAGGGTTCCTAGGCAGTGAGTAGCCAAGAGACAAAGGCGTAGCTCATCACCATTTCGGGTAGAAACAGAACAGAAGAGGCTAGAAGAGCTTGAAGATAGTGATATAATTGACTGTATTGCAGTTATTCTGCGAGACTAGAGACTAGCTAAAAAGTATCTTAACACCTGGTTAGCTACTTTACAACCTTTAGATGTGTTGGTAATTGAATCCACAGGAAAAGTTAATAGAGGTCAGTTTAGTTATGTAGGACAAATTTTGTATGTTCCTTGCTTAATTCTCTAGGATTAATTATATTGGGTTCTGTATGACGCACAGGATATGCGTGGGGCCCGCAATGTCGTAATTAACAAAGACATTCCCGACCGTGCGAATAAAAGCCACCTAAATTGTATTGCCACTATTTTGCCCCATGGGATCACTAGTCGAAAAATTTTCCTCAACAGTTTTAATAAGCTTTAATTCTCAATTCCGCGCCCTTGTATATAAAGGACGCATTCTAGCTAGCATTTAATCTACAAGCTTCACCGTACCTCCCTGAGTTCTCACAGGTTCCGACCGGCTTAAATGTTTAGAACAGGCCATAGAAGGCCTCTGATTCATTGACGGCTGAATTGACGCCATGCTCGGTGTTCTCGAGACGTCTTAATGGTTGCTATCACCACAATTCTTGTGGCACTCGGCACAGCCCCGCGATTCCTATCAAACAGCAACAATATCAAAGGCCTCTATAGAGCGTTTGTTGTGAGGAGAGGCAGCGGAATGGAATGAGCGTTGGAGACTCGCGTGGGCGCACACAGAAGGCCTGCCAAGAACGATACTGTGGAGGCAGAATCTGCGACTAGCTAGAATTCTTGGCGCGGGTAGCTTACCTACCTCGCTGCCGCTCGTTTTTTCGTAGCATGTAGCCACACGAACGACAGTATTGAGCACCCTACCAACCGGCCCCGATACTTTCCATGATACTCAGGTGACTCAGCCCTTTAGAGAGCACTACCGAACCAACTCCATCGCAACTACATCTATCCAGTTAGAGACAATCCGCCCTCACCCCTCCACTTCTGACCCCCGTTCAGCTTCAGTGAGCAGGCCACACAAGAAGTGCAATTGCTCACATTACCCAGCATCAGGTGCAACCACCTACCAGCACGATCAGGTCAACGACAACACCCAACCAACCATCACTCCTGAGTGAGGCCATCACCCTTATACCTGATGGAGAGCTATGCTCATGCCCCCACAGAGAGGCTCACGCCCACCAGGCTTCAAAGGTCGTCAAGGGACTGCATAGCCCCCATACCACAGCCGCAGACAATCACGCCGATGGCGTCAACTTTCAGAGAAAGCCCAGGAAAGCCCAGGAAAGCCAGAATGCCCTTGATGAGGAAATGGCCTTAGACACTGATGCCCCGTCAACCATTGCAGCCCCCATAACTCGGCAATCCTCCCCCGAACCAGTAACACAAGGGTACCTGAATAGACATCAGACGTACCTACAACACAAAAGCTCAACCAACGCAATACGAACAACATCCAAGCTCCCATGGCCGCCATCAATAGGGGAATCGCTACAGGAACTTACCCAGGACGAGCCCCAAAACACACCTCATACCATACATGCTCAAATCACATACCCTACGCACCACACTCTCGATGACCTGATAACCAGAAAAGCCCTCCAGACACTTAATAAGGCAGATAATCAATGCGACAGAACCAAACAGAACCTCCTGCAATTCTGCAAGGTCATTGACTCACAAATAGCAAGACCCAAAATTGGATACAATCAACTAACATACTCCCTGGCAAAGGACATCCTGCTAATTGTATGTAGGTACTACGTCAAACTATCATCATCACCCACTCTGGCTACCCCGGAAATGCCCGCACCGCCCTTCCCCTCAACTTGGGCGGAAGTCGCCAACAAGAAACCCAACCAGAAATCCCACAACTACAACTACGCCCAACGCCCGCACCCCAGGACAAGCCACCTACCAAAAACAGACAACCCAGTCAACCGGGATAGCAGGATATTTGTCCGCCTATCAGAGAACCACGAAGCCAGATAAGAACACACATTCACGACCCTCCAGAACCTCCACAAAGCCCTTCCGAGGCATGCCCTCATCAAGGAGGTACAGAAGGTAGCCTCCGGCCTCGCACTAATACCCAACGACTCAACAGCGGGATTAGAGATATTACAACACCATACAAAGATCACCGAAGCCCTTGGGGGGGGGTTTGTGGAAAGAGAAGAAAGATGGACAATAGCAGATGTCCTAACATCTATCCTCTACTACAGGGGCGACCGGATACAAGTTACGGAGGAAATGGCCAAAGCTGAAGTCCACATGCTCCTGGAAACACAACTGGAGCAAGTACGATGGAGCAAGCAGACAACAGAAGAACAATCACAACTAGGCACGCTAATTTTGACAGGCAAACCTGAGTGTATGGACAACCTACCCAAACGCCTTGCTCTGTTTGGCACGAGAAGCCCAATTATCTACAATAAACCCCGACAACGGACCTGTGAAAAGGAGCGCATGAGCGCGCCCTTGTGACAATTGAATGACTGTTATACGAAGATTGTATGTTTGAGCACTGACCCGTGCGGAGTCCGTGGTGCGAAATAGGAGTCACCAAAATTGTATTGCTCCTATTTGCCTCACCCGGATCGCTAGCGGTAGAAAACTTTTCTTGCCTCACAAATTGTATTTAGAGCGCCATACGCGCCCTCTACAGGCAGATAGAATCAATTTAAGCACACAATTCTCACAGGACCCAACAGTGCCTCTGCTGCTGGGACCATCACGACGCACGCTACTGCTCAAGAAAATCACGGTGCAGACTATGCGGCACAAGAAACCACACAGAACCAGACCACATATGCAGCAATGGACGCAAGGCATGCGAGGGCCCTAAGAGGTGCGCAGTATGCTATGGCCCCCACCCTGCAGATGACATGTCCTGCCCCGCAAAACCGCAAACAGTCCAAGGGACAACCCAAAAGAAAACACGCACTGAACTGACAGCAATCCGGGCCGCACAAACGATAGCCTACGATACCAAATTTAATCAAAGCACCTGCCAGAAACAAGTCCCGAGCACCGCCACATCAACAGCACAATTAAATGAAGAAAGCTAACCTAGAAGACGATACCCACCACCTACTTGTAATGCAGGCAAATGTAGGGAAAGGCAGTGATGCATACGACCTAGCGCTAAACCTAGTACACCTAAACAGAATCAATATTATACTAATACAAGAACCATGGATACACTCAGACCGCCTGCGCCGGGTCGCCGAGAACTGCCCTGTGTTGCGAATACTGCGATCTACGGATCCACGCGCCGCTACCCGGCGATAGGGTTCACCCTACCTGTCTGTGACCGCATGTTGACTAAGCGGCCACAGTAATAAGCGCGGTCCCGCTTCCAATCTTTAGTTTGGTATCGTTGAATAAGAGGCACCCCACGCTCTGCTTTCCAAGCCACGGATCGTGCTCTCGTGACACCTTGCATACATATGCTTCACCCCAACATACAACTAGTCCAACTGCCCAAGGACAATGACATATTTCCGCAAAGAATCTACCCTATGCCCTACACAAGATGTGATCAACGAGGAAAACAGAGACATACTAATAATTCAGATACACCCTCCAAAGGCGCCACCAATCTCAATAGTCAGTATCTACAATGCCCCACCTGGCTCTCTGGACAAGGGCAATGCAGTCCAATCCATCCTAGCCCTCCCAGCACTCCCGACACCACACCTACTCCTTGCTGAAGACTTCAACCTAAAACACCAGCTATGGCAACCCCTAGCCACACAACCATCACAATCAGCAGAACCACTGGTTGAGTGGGCAACACGACATAACCTTTCCCCCTCCTCCGCGATAAATGCGCCGACCCACCATAGAGGCAATACCCTTGATCTCACTTGGGCATCCGATGCACTCATGCGACAAATCGCCTACACCTACATCGCAGATGACCTCCACACAACCTCGGATCACGACATACTTATTATTAGAATCAATTTCACGAACAGGCACACAAAGACACCTCCTGCCCCCAAACACTTCAGAATGGACACTACAAACACGAAACTCTTCATCATAACTCTAAAGGCTGAGCTAGCCCCTGCACACCACACTGAAAAAAAAATCCTACAAGGCAAAGACAACATTCAAAACAGAGATCTCCTAGACAAACTTCCAGAAGAGATCACATTAGGCGTTACAACAGCACTGACCGCTTCTACAAAAAAGTCCTTGGGACATCCTACTGGCCAACCCTGGTGGAACCAGGCCTGTCAGAAGGCGGCACAACACCATATACAGGCAAGGGCTCAGACACGACACATAAACACCATTGGCGCAGACGCAGAAGAAGCACTAGAACACACCGCGAAAGCTAAGCAGAAACTCCGACATACTACAAGAAGAGGAAAAAGAGAATACTAGCAGAACATCATCAACAACGCCACCCAAAGCAAGTAAATCTACCAAATCACGAAATGGCACAAAATAAAGGGCCAATACCACACACCCCCAAAAGCAGACCGCATCACCGACACTCTCGCAACCTCCCCCATAGATAAGCAAGCCATATTTGCACGAGTACACTACAAAACACCCCAGACATCCCAGACTCCGAAGCACCTACAACATGCCAAAACGAAAACCCAAACCCCCTCCTACAACACCTTGCGCAACCTCCCCCGCAATCTCACTCCCTCTCATCACTATAAGAGAAATCGAAGACACTTCTGTACACAAAAAACTCTGCCTCAGGACAAGACAATATATCAGCAATAGCCATCAAGATAGCATGGCGACTAATCAAAGGCCCCGTCACTACACTGTTCAAGAAATCGTGGGGAATCGGCTGGCACCCACATCCTTTCCGTTCAGCAGTACTATATGTGCTTGAGAAACCAGGCAACAGAGTACGAAGCAATCCCTGCTCATACAGACTAATCGCACTTCTATCAGTCCTCGGCAAGGGCCTCGAACGCCTAATCGCAAAGCACCTCTCATGGACAGAAATCAAAACAAAGGTACTACATCCCCAACACTTCAGAGACCTCCCTCTCCGCTCCGCCACCGACCTGGCGGCAGCAGTAATACACAACATCAAAGATGCCTGGGCTCGAGGGAAAGAAGCCTCAATAGTCACTCTAGACATCAAAGGCACTTTTGACACAGTCCTCCCGAAATGCCTCCGCCACCGGCTCCAAGCCCAAGGATGGCCCACAAACATACTGGACTGGACAACTGGTTTCTGCACCGACAGAAAGGCTACAATCAAATGGGATGGGTCAATGAGCCAAGCCTATCAGTTATTCCTTGGCCTTCCCCAGGGGTTGCCAGTCTCACCCATCCCGTTTATGCTCTACATCCAACCTCTCTTTGAAATAGGCCCATGAGTAAGGACAACAAGGTATGGATATGCCGATGACATTTGCTTCCTAGCAACCAGCAATGTACTTGACGACAACTGCACAACCCTAGGCAATGACTGCCAAGAAGCGCCGAAATGGGCATTCCTGGAGGGGCTTGAATTAGACCTCAAAAAAACAGAACTAATCCATCTCACACGCCGTCATGAAAAAAAGAACCCAACAATACACCTCCAAACCCCAGACGCCACACACGTTATAACCCTCACTGATCCAGCCAAACCACTTAGATGGCTAGGAATCCATTTCGGCAGAAAGCTAACCTTTAAAGCCTATGCAAAAATGATGGCAGCTAAGGCCCTATCAACGGCGTCGGCCCTCCACACACTTGGCAACACAATCTATGGCGCCAACCCCCGACTCCTGCGCCAAGCGATACAGGCCTGTATTCTCCCAGTCATCCTCTATGCGGCAGAGGCGTGGTGGCTAGGCAAGACCCACAAAAAGAATGGCCGACAAGTCTCAAATGGAATTTCGGCACACCTACAAATACTCGAAAAGCCACTGCTCATAGCAATAAGAAACGCGCTGCCTGTCTATAAGACAACCTCATGGGCAGCTCTCCTCCGCGAGTCAGGTTTTCACCTAATCGAAACAGCACTCGAAGCTAGAGCTGAAGCAGCAGCGGCACAACTACACAGACTAGACTCACGACACCCATTGGTAAGAAGAGCTAAGAGCCGCCACCCACATCTAACCTGTCTCAAAAGAATGGCCACCAGAATAGCACCGCATACAGAGCACGTTGACCCTCTCATCCTACCTCCGTGGAAAGCAGAAGAAAGCTACGAAGAAGCAATACAGAGAGTCGGGTACCAAACAAACCAAAACAAAAAACAAGTGACACAGGCCTTTAAAACTTGGCTCACAGCAAGACATCCTCGAGACATCATCGTATACACAGACGGATCCAAAATTGATAAAGATAAAAGATAGACTGCAGGCGCGGGATGGGTAGTATACCAAGGCGGCAAGATAGCCACTAGAGGACACTACACACTAGGTCAAAATGCAGAAATATACGACGCAGAGGCTCTTGCAGCCAGGCTAGGTCTCGAGGCAGCCGTAGGGCTCCCCACAGCAAGGCATGCAAACAAGACATATATCTGCTTAGACAACCTAGCGGTAGCAGTCCGACTAGGCACAGTCACCACAGGCTCTAGCCAAGACATCTTTACAGCATTTAAAAAAGCAGCTAATCAATGGCCACTCCGCCAACGAGAATCCTACACGACATCAGGCAATGTTACCGTGAGATAGTGCCCAGGGCATATGGGAATAAAAGGTAATGAAGAAGCGGACGTCGAAGCAAAGACCGCTGCAGAAAGTACAGCCCACTCACCCCATCCCCCCTCCCTCACGACCACGAAACGCAAAGCAAAGGCATTCGCAGCTGCACACTTCCACACCAGCTGGAAGACGCTAGCCCCAACCAGATACAAAGACCTATGCATCGACACACACAAATGCCCCCCCGAACTCGCACCCCCAAGACCTGTCCTGGGAAGATTATATGCTGCGTGAACGAGGCATGGAGACTTCGCTGCATACCACGAACGATTCAACCACGAGGACGCATACATCTTTTGCAGCTGCGGTAAACGGAAAGCTCCAGAGCACTTTTACTTCTGTAGGAAGGGAAGAAAAATGTGCCGGAGATCAAACTGGCGCTTACCCAAGGAGATAATCCAGAAGCTCTTAGGCACTACAAAAGGCGCGTTATAATTCGCAGACTGGGCGAATGAATCGAATTTCTTTACTGTCACCTGCCCTATATACCAAAAAAAAAAAAAAAAAAAACACTTTCTGCCAAGTCACCAAGTTCTCAAGTCCCAAGCCCCCGGGACCTCGCATGAAAGCGAGCAGCAACCCGAATTCCCATAAGAAACCAGCTATATAGTCGGCATGTCTGGCGGTGAAGTGTTTTGTTGCAGATTCGAGCCCTCGAGATGCTGCGAAGGCCTCCGCACCACACACTTCAGCTCCCTGTCCCAGAGATTGTCGGCCACTCAATATCTTTCGCTGAGCCTGATAAACCACCCAGCCCGCACCGGCTGAGCTGTTTTCGTCTTTACCAACCTTTGAGCCATCTGTGTATATGATGATGTCTGTTGGAAATTTAGAACGCAATAGACTGTAGAATTTGGTTAAGAGTGTTGTTATGACGCCTTTTATTATAGGCCAGGCAAGCTTGATTGTTGCTGGTGAGATCTTATCTTTGCCAGGGGGCGGATTCTTAGTGCGGAGGAGTGAGTTTTCGATTTCTTTGGCTGATAATGGTGGGAGGGTAAAGGTTTCGATGTGATTGTCATAGTTTGTCAGGTTTATCGAGGCATCTTGTTCAGCGCAGTCTTTTTTTTGTAAGAGTTCTTTTACAAGCAGGTCCTGTTTGTCTTTAGTGGATGTTACCAGCTTGTTTGTATGGGGGTCCAATAACGGAGGGGAAAAGAATTGGCTTGTTGACTTGTGCCATCTGGTTATTTCAAATACGTCTGCTTTCAGAAGCTTCATCTACTTGTTTTTGCTAGTATTTGTATTTAGCCCGGCGTGTCGTTTGTATCAACTCTTGCCTTGGCCATGTTTGTTTCTCTTTCTGCTATTTTTGTCTCCAAGCCCATTTTGGTGAAGAACTGTAAGTCCGCTCTTCTCTGCCGGTGCGTCCTAGCGGCCTCCTGGCACGCCTTATCCCACCAAGATTGTCTTGTGGCCCTACCAGTAGTTTTCTTTGTGGATGCTGTCAGAGCGGTTACCACCCCCTGGGAGATCTCCTCTGCTAAGCGGTCCAGTAAAGGGAGTGTGTTGTCCCCATTGGGGCTGTTTGTTAGTTCTATTGCCGTGAGTTTTGCTGAGGTGATTGTGTCTTCTAGCATGGACAAGAACAGCTCAGTGTCTATGGAGTCTATACAAAATTGTCTTTCGCCCGTATGGGCCATTTTTGGGGTGATGCCTATGCTCAACTGTGTTAGGAGGGTCTCGTGGTCTGAGGTGGTATTTAGGTTTGCGTCGATCTGAGAGGCGGGTCTGTAACTCAACAGCGCAGGTGAAGCCCAAACAAGATCAATTGTGTTGCTCCTTGTGTGAGTAGGTGTATCGGGGGGAGATATGAGGAGTAGTCCTTGCTGTAGCGTCCACTGGAAAAAGGGCTCAGCCCCCTGCGATCTTCGAGGCGAGGAGGGTTACCAGTGTTCATGTCTGAGATTAAAGTCTCCTGCCAGGAGTAGGGGGTGATCTTGGTGAATTGTAGTAGCTAGAAGATAGCTAACAGCCTCCCCTTCACCTTCTGCCCTACGCGGGGCATTATATATATTAACAATCGATAGTGCAGGTCCTGTGGCAGGTCAGATCTGTAGGAATATGAGATCTCTGCTTATTGTTTGTCCTAAAGTTTCTTGAGTTGGGCAGAGTACTGATGCTTTTCGAATGTATGTTAGTTCTTTTGGTCGGGAGCTCCAGTCTTGTACGAGAAGCATATAGACACTAGAGTTGTCTTGATCAGTGTTCTATTGTAGAAGTTCTGCTACTGTGCATTTCGTTGGGATGATGGCGCATTCTAATGTTGACTTAAAGATTTGACTATTGGTAAATTTAGTTTTTATCTGGATTTGTTTGTGTCCGGCGTTGGTGTCTCTATAGCATGGGTTGGTTCCTATTAGTGTTAGGAGAGTTTCATGGTCTGAAGTGGTGTTCAGATCACTGGCGATGCATGTCATGACTCTGTGCCTCATAAGTGCTGGTGAGGCCCATACGAGATTAATTGTTTTGCCTTTTGTATGGGTCGGCTCATCAGGGGGTGAGGTGAGGGCGAGTGTTTCCTGTTGAGACCACTGGTCAAAACATTCAGCCCCCTGTGAGGTTGTTGGGCTCACAGGTTGCCAGAGCTCATGTCGAAGGCTGAAATCGCCTGCCAGAAGGGGGGGGTGGTCCGGTTGTATTGATAACCCTAAAAGGGTTTTGACTCCTTCGCCTTCTTCTTTTGAGCCTACAGGGGCATTGTATATGTTGATTATGTTACGAGACATTGTCTCGGAGCATTCTGCTCAGGGAGATGCGGCCTCGCTGCTGTGAGTGGTCCCTGCATTACTGCGAGGGTCCATGAGCAGCTGAGGTCAGGCACCGAGTAAGCTGAGGTCACGGAGCGACCTCAACTCCATGACAATGAGGATATCGTCATGGCCGAGAATGGTCCTTGGCATTGCTGCCGCGCAGCAATGCTTCATGTATTTATATCTAGTCAAGCATAATCTATATACAAGCAGAGCAGCAACCCAATTACTTCTCAATAGATAAAGTCCTGTTGCTCTCGGAGAAAGTCAGCCTGGTCTATGGGCAATTCCATGGAGTTAGGTTCCGTGATCCGACGTGTGATGGCCAGTCCCCGAGTCCCGTGTGCCGCTGCTGGGGTAGCGGCTGTTGAGGAAGGTAACCACGATAAACTCCTGACGATAGTGGCTGGTTTGCATCTAGAGCTCCGTTCTCTTGGTATAGATGGGGGTGGTTGCTTCTAAGAAGGCCAGAACAACATGAAAGGAAAAGAGCGTGAGAAGGGGGGGGAAAGTCAAAAGTGCGAGTGGAGATGGCAACGCAGTTAGGAGATGCGTTGCAAGAGTTTGGGGTGAATCTCACTATAACAGGCAGCAGCAATGGTCAATCAAATTTCGAATAGCTTCAATTACTTGCCTCCCGATATCTCTATCACCCTATATAAGAGATGAGTGTGAAGGTGCAATCAAAATTTGGCTGGAGTTGATTGTCCGGAGGCAACCGCATTTAGTATTGCCTCGTCTGTGTGCTTAGGATTATTGTTAAATTTTGAGTGCGCTGCAGAGGAAGAATGATAGACAAATAGTAGTCAGCCTTTTTGTATGCAAACGATTTTGTAGTAACTTGCTTATATTAATTACATTGAGTTCCGACCGGCTTATATGTTCAGTATAGGCCATAGAAGGCCTCCGGTCCATTGCCAGCTGAATCGACGTCATGCTCGGTATGCCCGAGGTGTCTTGGTGGTTGTTATCGCCACAATTCTTGTGGCGTGCGGCATAGCCCTGCGATCACTATTCAACAGTTATCGAACTCTATCACTGTCGTAGAGGCACTGTCACATATCGGAAACTTTGATTCAGCTGACAAACAATTGCTTGTATTGCTAAGCATGCTCATTGCTGAAGATAAATGCGAGAAAGCGACCTACTAATAGTGAGTAGGACCTTTGTTAGTGAGTAGGGTGGGCCGGGGGAACTATCCTACCTCATCCTGGGGCTACCCACCCGGGCTATTCTGCCCCGCCCTAAATCTTCTCACTCTTCTGGCTCTTTCTGCGCCCGTTTGGCCCTCGGCCTGTCCTTGATGCAGGGAAGTGGGCGTGGGGGAGGGGAGAGAGGGGTCGGTGGGTTCGGGGGTGTGGATGGAGGGAGGGGTGGATTGGAGGGAGGGGTAGATTGGAGGGAGGGTGTCGAAACCCCTAAGCCCCGCAACCAGCCGAGTAGTGACCCCATCCCGCTACAAAATAGTGTTAGTGGGAATGTGTGGCTGGAGGATGAGGGTACCCTTACGTGTCTATGGTCGTGGCAGAGGCGGCGGCGGACGAGGAGATGGTGGCGGCGGATGAGGTGGTGGGGGCATCTCGGAGGGAGGAGGCGATGGGGGTTTGTCGGAGGTGGTGGTAGATGGGGAGATGGTTGCGGAGGTCGAGGCGGTGGCGGTTGGGGCGGAGGTTGAGGCGTTGGCGGTTGGGGCGGAGGTCGAGGCGTTGGCAGTTGGGGCGGACGAGGAGGCGGTGGAAGTTTGCCGGAGGTTGTCGGTAGTAGGGGTGCGGTGTCTGTCGTTTCAGAGCCAGCCGCCGCGAGGGCAGCGGGGGTTGCTGGTGCTCCCCGAACTCCGATGTGGCTGTTGGGGTGGGTGCCATGACAGTCTTCTCGTGTCGTTGTGTGGTTGTCGTTGCGTGGTCGTAGCCGTGCGGTCGTAGTCGTGTG
>JAJDFF020000280.1:0-43412 GCA_021527025.2 Geoglossum cookeanum | reverse complement strand
CCCCCGCACCCTTCCCACCCTTCCCACGCCGTTTCTTACCCCCAGTGACCACGGCAGACTGTTCTGTTGAACGGTCCCTGAAGAACTGGTCGTCGTGATTTACCGGCGGCTTTCTCCCTTGGGCGATGGTCGCCAGCTTGTCCGCCCTCCTACCCCAGCAGTAAAGGGCATCAGCGTCCAATTCGTTGGAACTGCCTTCGGTCGCCGGTATCTTGGATGGGTCCCTACCTAAATACATAGACTTGCGCAAGAGATATACCGCGAGCTGTTTCCGGTACGTGCGGTAACGGTCCAGATACGTGTTTGTCGCCTGTACCCTCAGCGACCTTTGGAGCTCCTCCGCCGACGCACCCGCGGTCATTTTGACGATCTCGTCTCTGACCGTCTGTACCCTCGAATCTACCAGGGCGAAGTTGTCGAAGTAACGGACCCTTGATATCCGGAGGTAGATGATGGCTGCCTTTTGGCGTTGTGGGTGGGAGGCGATGTTACGACGCGCCTTCGGGGAGATTTCGCAATCTTGTTCGAGAATTCCGAATGCGATCTTATTGGTGTCCCTCAACAGTGGTAGGAGGTACGGCTTTGCTGGCTTGATGGACGATTCCCATCGCCCATCTGAGATATCCGCTTCCACGATCCGAACAAGGTTCATGTTCGGCGGGAATGGGAGAACAAGATCTGCCCGGGTCGGTTGGCGTTTTCGTTGGTATTTGCTCCAGGTCACTTGTTCCGCGGTTAGTCCTGGAGGTCCATGGTAGATGTCTTCGTTTTCATCGCTATATGTAGCGCCATGCACCATGGTGGAACCGCTGTTAAAAGAATTCGAATCGTAGAGCCGTTCAGCGGCTTCCCATTGAGGCCTTTCTTCCACAACTGGTGGCGTTTGGTGTTGTGTCCCCTTGCCCCGCCGTCCTCGGTTTTGCGGGTCGTCGTCGCCACGGGCAGCGTAATAGCTTAGCCCTCCTAGATCACTCGCCCGGCTCTCACGATCTGGGACTGTGGCCGGACTTTTCCTTCTAGTCCCAGCCGTTCCACCTAGGTCTCGACATTCCCTGGTAAAAGGCTGTTCATCGCTATCAGTATGCAGGTCTCCACCATCCATATTTGCCTCGCCCTGTTCCACAGGAGTGAACTTGGAGCGTTTGCTCTAGCGCCTGGGGGATTGCGAATGTTGGCGCTTTGCGAAGCTGGCTGTTGTGGAGCTATGTTAGGGTCTAGGTAAGTGGTCGCAGGTGCTCGTACGGAGTCACGATTAGGCGGTCGTCTCGGCGAGGCTACGAACTAGTGGTTCGTATATGTGTTCGAGGTTCGTAGTATATATAGTCGGTCTATGCTAACGGTGGTCTATGTACAATAGGTGCGTTGACCGATGAGGTTGCAAGAAACATCCTCGTCGGTCTCTTAAGGGGTTCGTGAGTTGCGAACCTTGGCACTGCGAGCAAGGCTCGCTCCGTGATCCAAGCTCTCGTGGCTCCGTTACAGGCTAGCAATTGGAATGTTCTGCCCCACTGGCAGTCTGTCTTTGCATTGGTATGCTGTTGGTGGCAGGATGCCATATCCTACCTTATCGACCAACACTTTCTTCATGAGCGGAATTTTGCTCTTCATAACCGGAATCTTACTCTTCATGACCGGAGTTTTGCTGCGGTAACTGGGTACGACACTACCATAGTCCATGGTGTTACTGGACTCCGGTTCTTCCGTGGCTGACACTCCACTACGGTGGCTGCGGGAGACTTTGGGCCGACCGCCATGTTCCATGGTTGGCATTCCACCACGGTATCTAGATCCTGGAGTATTAGATCGGCTCTCGTGGTTGCCGGTGGCCGGCGATCCGCCGTGGTAGTCGCGTGAAACTGTGATTGGACCGTCGTCGTCCGCCGCACTAGGTGCCATCTCCTTGGCGACTAGTGTGCCAGCTCTATACCGGCGTGGCTGGTATATCAGATTAAAGCTGTTCGCGGCTATATCTTCCTGCGGCTTATGGGGGGATTACTGCCTCGGCTTCGAGGGCTCCGTTTCGAGCTGTAGATAGTATGTCCTCGGTGGCTTTGAAGACATGACTAGATCTCTCGAATCGGTACGCGGAATCCGGTGGTGTCTCGCAGCACGCAAAAGTGGGGACCATGTGCCTGGCTTTCCCTCTTTTGGAACCATTCTGATACTGTTAGAGTAAACGCCATATGGATGAGAATATACATACCTATCACGCTTAGTATATCACTGTGAATATCTGCGATGCTGTGTGTTGATGCTGGCAACAGTCGTTAGTGGATCGTAGAGTTCTGCAGTAAGGTAGCTCACTTACTCGTTGGTGGCTTATATCACCGTCCGGTAGCCCAGGTTGGCCACAGTGCTATCACACTACTGCTGGTAATATATGTCAATATACTGTAGGGTTCTGCGGTAGGGAGACTCACCTGCTGTATCACTGGGTGATTTGTAGGTGGTTCGTCGATAGTCACGGTTGACCGCGGTACTAAGGTACTATTGCTGGCGGTGTGCGTCGGGGAGGTGTGAAGTTCCGCGGTAAAGCCGCTCAGTCGCTGGTTTGCAGCTTATCTCACTAAGTGATTCGTAAGTGAGTATTTGGTAATCGGGGTTGGCCACGGTACTAACGAGCTACCTGCTGGTACTAGAGCATAAGGACTTGTAATATAATAGTCGGTATTTACTGCGGTAAAGGCATGCTGCTGCTGGCGATATATGTTAGTGAAATATGAAGCTCTATTCTGTAGGAAGAATCTCAGTACTGGCCGTTGAACTATCAGGAGGGATGCGATTCACGGTGATATGGTTTTGCGGCGATATACTATCGCTCTGCGGTGATGTAGGAAGAAAGCTCGATTCTGGAATACAGCGGGGGCCAAAGATGGCAGTACGTCGGTTGGTTCTGTCGGTGGTGCTGGCATGTATCCAGTGAATGAGATGTACATGCGGGGGCCAAAGAGGGCAATACGTCAGTTGGTTCTGTTGGTGGTGCTGGCATGTGTCCAGTGAATGAGATGTACACGCGGGGTCGTACCAGGACCGCGTACGTAGTGTAGTGTCCGGGAAACGAGAAACGGGGGGAATTAATCTAGTAATATGAAAAAATAAACTAGGACTAAATATAATAGAGAATGTAGTCAAGTAACATAGTATAGTTAGCTATATAGCGGGGCCTTACAAAAACCCCGTAGTCTCATACTGCAATACAAATGTCAGAGTAAAATATGATCGTAGCTGAAAATATGGCTATGAATACAGGATAAATTTATTGTCTTGAGACATGTAGCTATACCGGCGGTAATATAATTATTCATATCAATAACTGTAAGTTTCATATAGTAGCAGAAATCATAATCAAAAAATACTTCCAAAGCAGAACGAAGCGGCAGACAAGCAATCTAGAGAATTTGGCAAGACTTCCTAGGAATGATCGATTCGGGTCAAGTTTTTATTGCGATTTAGCAGCTGCAGCCGCGGTACGTAGCGGGCTATTACCATGGAACTTGGCTACTTCTTCTGATATATGTTAGATGTTAGTTTTCACAAGTTAGCTATACTCCACCTATCGTTCCCATTTATGCCGTTTGTGGAAGTGGTAGAATGACATAGGATGTTGTTTTGCATTGGTATTTACCATGGTAGAACTCTTTGTACGTCGGCTAAATTATCCTCCGTTTCTCCGAAACCCTGCTGACAAGGTTTTGCTTAATGTCACACATTGTATGATGACTCGCATACTTGATCCTACTATACCAGGCTAAGCATAGATGCATCCTATGAAGGTTTCGTCGTAAAGCGTATTTATACTCTGCTGCTCCCCCTCTCCTTCCTTTCAGCGGTTATGAATACTAACGCCATGGCTTCCGGTATTCCTACTATCAAAATTACCCCATCAACGGTTACCACTACCGACTCTACAGCTTCCGATACTCCCACTGTCAAACCTACTGTTTCAGCAGTTACGAATATTGACTCCATGGCTTCCGACATTTCTATGATCAAACCGACTGAGTTTGGAGGCTATGGGCGACTTCCAGGCCCGGAAGAAACCTATGGAGGTCTGCAGGACCTCGAGTTTTCTTCAAGATGTCCCCCGGATGTCCAACCAGAGACCAGAATTATTGCTGTCTGTGGTATTGATGACGTCACAGATACTGCATCGCCGGCGAAGGATAGCTGGTTTTTTTCAGATTTTTACCTCTTTCACGATCTATTTAGAAACGCAGGTAAGATCAACCACCCAACATCTGCACAGAACTGACAGAAATATTGCAATCTAGGAGCAAACCAGCTGTAGATGACTTGCTTGAACCCCGAGTCACTGGTTAACAAGTATAAGGAATATGCCTATGGAAATATGCTCGGGGTACGATGCATTGTTTTGGACCATGCTATGCTTCCAGACGTATTATCCTCTGGCAATATAAGAGTTGTGCCAATGGCTATACTATGCGAAAGATTCTTGTCAACTGTGCGGTCGGAATGCAGAATTGCAAAGAAACACAACCAACCATTTCTTCTCCTAATGTTCGGTCATGGGAATGAAGAGACATTCGGTATAAATATTGGCGGTAAATAGCTTACTATAGATGCAATAAAACAGGCGATAGGACAGGGTGTGGACGTTGGAATTTTATTGACATCTTGTTTTTCCAGGGGCTGGGTGATTAAACTACAGCTCAATGTCACTGCCATGGCCGCGGCCGGACCAAATGTAACCAGCGAATCATGGGCAAAAAGCGAGTTGACGGGCAGGGCCTCAGGGTCGATATATGCCTCCGCCGTCCTAGAGGCATTAATTAAAATGGAAGATCCAGGGACCACACAACAACAATTCTCAGCGTCAGATTTCGATATGGAAGAGGATTTTAGATCATCTTCCACATATGCCGAGCTCTCACGCATCATATACAGAACACTGATAGATGACGTGGATACCATGGGAGAAGTACATGATATTAGATTTTCAGCACAAGATGATGCTTGGAAAACCAAATGGCGACCTTGATCTGGGATTCCCCTATATACATATAGGAAAAGATGGGAAATGCTTCAAAGTATCCCGGTTGACATTGCAGACCCTATCACTAACCGGAATCCTCTTGCCCGCCGGACTCAACTGGGAACTAACGAAGGCATATCTGTTACTATGTCCAGAGAGGGCTTACGCGGCAGCAGCGTAGCCAGTACCATGATAAAATCGATGGCAAAAGAATACCTAAGTTCTTTCCCGGGGAAAGATAGTTCTGCACCGAATAGCCACTGCCACAACATGTGTCGAATGTTGGTCTTGGGGAAGTTGGAGGAGGATATGTTAGAATTCCTCTTTGATATCCTTACCTACAGGCTCTCTGCAATGAGAACGGCTACGAGCTACAAAAATTTTCTCTCGCTCCCCATTCAAGACTGTCATCTCCACGACCCAGATACATGGCGGGGAAACACCATTCTAGCTTCTCGCCAGAAAGGTGCTACGACCAATGCGAGATTGAAGCACTACCATAAGGTCCGCTCACTTGTGGTCGAATTCCGTATCTTTAAACCAGCATTACCCGGTCAAAGTTGGACATATTCCAAACCCCGAGATTACCTTGCGATCGGATTGTGTGAGTCAGGCATGACACTAGCAGAAATAAAAGAAGCTTTAATGAAGATTAAAGCCCATAAGTGAATATTCCAAACTCCGGGGCACTCTCCCACAATATGATCAAAAGCTGACTGAACGATGGTGTAGTTAAGCTAGCGACAGTAACTCACATGTCCGCTAAGGCACAAAGAAATGGGAGTATCCGTACACTTGCTGCAAAGCTTATCGAAAAGTGCAGGAGTTTGCGGAGAAGGGTAGGGGAAGATTGTTACAAGCAATCGGCGTAGCTAAAAGATGTACGATTTTTAGCTGTGTGCAAAAGGACAACCGCGTAGTACCTAGATACTACTTTTGTCATCGGTATAATTAAATAAAGGGTGGCAGTACTATATTCTGCCTAACCACCACTATTTTCAAGCTCGTCTTATCAGTATTACTATGGCATATCTACACCACGGTATTATATACTCACACTACTATTGTATATCTATATACAGCCACCTCCCAAAGTCTCTGGACACTTTGCTTCTCGGGCAAGCATAAGGCGTGCAGACCTCCATGAGGTAGCTGTACATTGCTATTTCAACGATATATATTGTCTACTGTTGAGTAGCAGTATCCAAGCTCCTGTACCCGCCACCGACACAAGTATTATTTATTATCACCCCATGGATTAATAGAGGGGCCATGAGACCGACCTGGACTACAGGTTTCTCAATTATCCCAGGACAAACCAAGTGCAGATATGAAGCGCCCGGCCTCACCTAACTCATACCCGAATGGGTGGCCCCACCTCTAGTTATAGACGTCCTGCTTGCAATGCCGGCATTGCCTAGGAGGCCAGCCTCCATAATCTAAATCCTGAGACCTATACCGGTCTCAGCTATCGTTCCCGCATCGCATCTATGTGACGCCGATTCCAATGCCGTGTTCGTGACGTTGCCGTGATAACGGCAACACCGTATCCATGGCAATACCATATCCACGGCATTGCCTCCGCGGCTCGGCGAGCCATACGCCTCAACGAGACACGCATAGATTACATGGTGCAAATTGAAGTGCTGATTGTGGCAGGGAGAAGCTTCATGAAGACTTCGAAATTCTTTATTTTGTACACGGTTAAGAACTTCTGGGGAAGGTGTGGTTTAGGCGCGTGTTGGCAATTGGAAATCTACTTGTGACTCATCCATTACTCACCCACACAAATCAACCAACCGCGCAGAATTGACCACAACACTCGAGCGGAGAGAGAGATCATCAAAATACTTTCTAGGGCGCCGCATTCGCGCGCTTTGCTCTTCAGAGTAAGTGCAGTGGGTTTTAAACCCAATTCACGATATCCCGCGATTACAACCAGATTTTCCCAGAGAGCCGCAAGTATGGCTACAAACCCCACATCCAGCGATCCGGGTATGACTCCACCTGTTATTTCTAGTTTCTAGAAGCTCTAGGCTAATGGGTACAATTTCATGCAGCTGGGGAGAGGATTAGTTCTATATCTAGACCAGAACCTCCCACGTCCAAAGAGACCGAAGCCGCGATTATCGACACCGCGAGTCCTGACCTAATTAGTCAACACCGTACCGCTACCGCAGCGTCTGAGCAGAATAGCGAGACTGACGCCGCCGGAAGAAAAGTCAAGACCGAAAAAGAGCGTAAGTCTACCAAGTGACGGGCAATTGAGGCTTGTCGCGCGGGTTGACACCTTGACAGTGGAGAAGGAACGGAAAAAAGCCGAAAAGGCAAAGAAGTTTGCGGAGAAGAAAGCTAAGACCGCGGCTACCGCGACTGCTTCAGGCGTCTCAAAGACCAAGGAAAAGAAGAATAAGCTAGAGGCCAAAGAGGAACCCCTACCCGAGTACGTCGAAGAGACACCTCATGGACAGAAGAAAAGTACGTCTTGCTTCAAGAATTGTTGGGTTTTTGGGCTAGAGCTCTGACCAATGCCTTACAGTCCTTAAGCCGTTCGACAACCCATTATACAAAGCATACAACCCTACCATTGTAGAGTCGGCGTGGTACGCTTGGTGGGAGAAAGAAGGGTTCTTCCAGCCCGAATTCGGGCCTGACGGGAAAGTCAAGACGGAAGGATGCTTCGTAATCCCCGAACCCCCTCCGAACGTCACCGGACTGTTACATATGGGACACGCGCTGGGTAATGCGCTGCAAGATTGCTTAATAAGATGGTGAGGGCTCTCTAACATGCACTCCGGAGAGTCTCACTAACAGTGCGGTACAGGAATCGCATGAAAGGGAAAACTGTTCTTTGGCTTCCCGGGTGCGATCATGCAGGTATTTCCACGCAGAGTGTGGTCGAGAACATGCTCTGGAGACGGCAAGGGAAGACCAAATATGATCTCGGAAGAGAAAAGTTCACAGAGCTGGTATGGGATTGGAAAGACGAGTAAGTGGGTGCTAGGAAGTCAATCGTTCGGACTGCTGATACCCTTTAGGTACCACCAAAAGATCAACAGCGTATTGCGACGAATGGGTGGATCCTTTGATTGGACACGCGAAGCATTTACCATGGACGCGAATCTCTCCACTGCTGTGACAGAAACGTTTGTTCGTTTGCATGAAGAGGGTACCATTTACCGCGCAAACCGGCTTGTCAACTGGTGTGTCAAGTTGAACACGGCACTCTCCAATCTCGAGGTAGTGAACAAGGAACTAGAAGGCCGTACACTACTAGATGTGCCAGGATACGATAGGAAGGTGGAGTTCGGAGTGATTGTACATTTCTTTTATGAAATGGACGGTTCCAACGAGAAAATCGAGGTTGCTACTACCCGACCTGAGACGATGCTCGGTGATACTGCAATTGCGGTACATCCAAAAGACGAGCGATATAAGCATCTTGTGGGGAACAACGCTAGGCACCCATTTATCACCGATCGCTTGATGCCTGTGGTAGCTGATGACTATGTCGATCCTGAGTTTGGGACTGGTGCCGTCAAGATCACGCCCGCACATGATCCTAACGATTTTGCTATCGGCCAGCGCCACGGCTTGAAGTTCCTCAACATCCTTAACGATAATGGTACACTGAATTCAAATGCTGGCCCATACGCTGGGCAGAAGAGATTCGACGCAAGGAGGACCGTAGTAGAGGGCCTGAAGGCCAAGGGGCTGTATGTCAAAACGGAAGACAATCCCATGAAGGTGCCTCTATGTGACAAGTCGAAGGACGTCATTGAGCCGCTTATGAAGCCTCAATGGTGGATGAAAATGAAGGACTTAGCGGAAGATGCAATTAAGGTCGTCAAGGATGGGCAAATTAAGATTCGTCCAGAAAGTGCGGAGAAGAGCTATTACCGATGGCTCGAAGGGATCAACGATTGGTGCCTCTCTCGGCAGCTCTGGTGGGGTCACCAGGCCCCAGCCTACTTTATCCAATTTGACGGGGAGCCGCCGGGTGACAACAGCGATGGGGAGTTGTGGGTGACAGGAAGGACTATCGAGGCTGCAGAGAAAAAGGCGAAAGCAAAGTACCCTGAGAAGAGTTTCATCCTCCATCGGGACCCTGATGTCCTCGACACGTGGTTCTCTTCCGGGCTATGGCCTTTCTCGACACTCGGTTGGCCGAAGGAAACGAACGATATGGCTCACCTATATCCCACTTCTGTCCTTGAGACTGGGTGGGATATCCTGTTCTTCTGGATTGCCCGTATGATAATGTTAGGGGTTAAACTAACAGGGCAGGTACCGTTTAAAGAGGTGTACTGCCACGCTCTCGTGAGAGATTCGGACGGACGGAAAATGTCAAAGTCGTTGGGGAATGTGATTGATCCTATGGACGTCATCCAAGGAACACCTCTGCAAGCACTGCATGACAAACTGCTTTTGGGGAATCTGGACCCCAAGGAAGTTGTTAATGCAACGAGATTCCAAAAACAGGCATTCCCAGATGGCATTCCTCAATGTGGCACAGATGCTCTGCGTTTCTCTCTCATATCTTACACCACTGGCGGCGGTAAAACACACCTTCTACCTTCGTCATAACAACACAGCTAACTAGCTACACAGGAGATATCAATTTCGATGTTAAAGTAATTCACGGCTATCGGAAGTTCTGTAACAAGATTTACCAGGCGACCAAGTTCGTCCATGGGAAGCTAGGTAAAGAATTCATACCGCAGAAATCGGTCAAGAAGACAGGCAAAGAGTCACTGGCGGAGCGGTGGATTTTGCACAAGTTTACAACTGCCGCAAAGGAGATCAACCAGGCGTTAGAAGTCCGAGAATTTCAGCAAGCTACCTTGATTGTTTACCAATACTGGTACAACCAATTATGCGACGTCTACATTGTAAGGTCCATTGTCCTTCAACCCAAGGCTTCTCGCATGCTCACTAAAGTGCTAGGAAAACTCAAAAGCGATCATCCAAGACGGAACGGAAGAGGAAAAGCGGTCTGCCAGGGATACATTGTACACCGCACTCGAAGGCGCACTAGCCATGATCCACCCTTTCATGCCTTTCCTCACCGAAGAGTTATGGCAGCGACTTCCGCGTCGTCCCAACGACCCAACTCCTTCAATTGTCAAGGCTACATACCCTGAGTATGATAGTGAAATGGATGACCCCTCTTCTGAGGCCGCATATGAACTCGTGATGGGGGTATCTAAAGGCGTAAGATCTCTGATGGCGGAATACTCGCTCAAGGACGGAAAAGGTAGTCCACATGGGTATGCGAATAGAGGGACTCATACTAAACCTACACAAACAGTCTATGTCCAAACCCACGATGATACCTCCAACAATACTGTAAAAGAGCAACTCCCAAGCATAAAGTCTTTGTGCGGAAAAGTTGCAGTATCTATCGAGGTCATCTCTGGGGACCAAGAGAAACCTACAGGCTGTGTCGCTTTTCCCGTCTCCAGCAGCGCTGCTGTGTTCCTACACGTCAAGGTATACCTCCCTCCACAAAAGCCACCATCTTGGAAAAGGGAAATAGCGCTGACAGCACTACAGGGCCGCGTTGACATTGACGCCGAAATTTCTAAAGCCCAGGAAAAACTCAAGAAAGCCACAGATGCTGCCCAGCGCCAAAAGAAAATCCTGAACGACCCCGCATATCAACAGAAAGTCAGCAAGGAGTTGCAGGAAATAGAACTGAAGAAGTTAGCGGACTTTGAGGCCGAGGCACAGAACTACAAGGTGACTATTGAGCATTTTGAGAAGTTGAAGTTGGAGTAAGAGCGAATAGAAATATAAACCTGTGCGGACTATTATGTATTGGAATTGTTAAAAAATAAAAATAAAAAATAAAGTAAAAGAGCTGCATCCCTCACTCTATTCTACAAAATCAGCATCGAACACGGAGTAACTCGAACCCCCAAACCCCCTCCCCCTCCATCCAGCAGCCATATCACCCCTCCTCATTCCCCCCCCAAGAAAAAAACCTAAGGAGTAAAAGATCAACCAGACACGACACCTCATCTACAAATTACCCGCACCTGTAACGTACGGCATAGTAATAGCAGAGCTAAGAACAAGGGATATAAAACTTGATATGCGCGCCGGTTTGTTTATCTATACCTAGATTACTTTTTTTTCCTTTTAGTTTTGCTTTACTCTGTTTTATTCTGTTTTATTTTGTTTCATTTTAATTTTTATAATTCAATCCCCATTACCACCTTAGAAAATATCCCTCCATCCCCACCCACCATTATTTTCGGACTCTTTCTATAAAGGCCCCCCCTTCCCGGTGTTAAGTTCGTTCATTCGAGTTTCGGGTTCGAGTTTGGGTTTAAAGAAGAGAGGGGAAATAATAATAATAAAAATAATAGTAATAATAAAATCCCCGTCTTTTTTTTTTTTTTTGGGAAAGGAACCAAAAAAAAATTTACATTACAGAATAGAGGGAAGTTGACCTTTTTTTTTTGGGATACAGTCGAGTCGCATTACAAGAATCTCGCGTTATAAGAATGTGGATACGCGGCTCCACCCCGACCCTGGGCTCTTTCTATAAGAGTATATAGGAATAATCGCGCTATAAGAATGGAGTCCATTGCCCCGACCGTATTCTTGTAGCGCGGTTCGACTGTATATATATGTATAATGCTATGAGTACAATGTGGGTCCAAATTTTTTGGTTGTTGCTCGATACCGAGGCAATAGGAGAAAAAGGGAGGAAAGGTTTATTCTCTGTACATGTAGCCTAGTCCTGGCCTTGCATCGCGCTTATACCACCACTATACTCCTCATCATAGCTCTAGGGAAGGAGTCTGTCCCTTGACCCGACCAATAACGATGTCTGCCGCATACTTGGGAATGACTTCGTCATCATGAAGCATTGCGAATTCTAGGCACAGGCGTATTGGTTATTGGTATTCATTCCCCATCTACGTTGGATCACGATGTAAACTCACCTTCTGTAGCATCTCTTCCCATAAAATTCAAGAGCGCCTGAGGGCCACCAGGGTGGTCATCAAGCCAGTTCGTCACATCCAAGACTATGCCCTTGACAACAATCCATATGCTCTCCTTTGTATTGTGCTTAGCCACCTCCTCCATTGTGATCTCTCTCTCCGGGATCACGAAATCCTTTGGGTCGGGGGACTTGGCGACTTTTGGAGCCTCGGTATCGCTAGCGGCAGGTGGTGCTGTCGATTGGCCCTGCTGCGCTTGTATGCCGGGACCGGATGAGGGATCGCTGGACCAGTCGACTGTAAGACGGCCGGGTCGTGATGGGTCAATGTGTAGCGAGATCATGCCGAGGCGCTGAGCAGCTGAAGATGCACTACCCTTCAGGGCTTTCTGGAACATGTATGTGCTGGCTGTTTCACCTGCTACACGTCCATACACGACACAGCCGAGCAGCGATGAGCCACCGAGCCGGTTAGCGCCATGGACACCGCCAGCAAGTTCACCGCACGCATAGAGACCTTCAAACGGCTTCCCATCCGAATTGAGAACCTCGGCCCTGTCATTAATTTCAACGCCACCCATGGTGAAATGCAGAACCGGCTGCATTAGAGCGACGTGAAAATCGTCGTCGACATTGACTGGACAGTTGTGGAAGAATCTCTTGCCGTAAGGATCCTTCTTCTTGCCAGCAGCAATATCATTGTACTCAGAGAAAGTCTTCTGTAGCTTCTCTGGGCTGATGCCAATTTCCTTGGCAAGGTCCTTACCAGTCATCTTCCTCATCAGGCCACGGCCAGAGTAGTGGCGGGTGTGGAAGTCGAGGACATTAGAGGCCTTGGAATTGAGGATAAGGCGAATGGGAAATTTGTTTTTGAATATTTCGCCGGAGACATAGTCGCGGTGACCGAGCTCGTCGCAAAATCGTTCGCCGTAGGCGTTCAGTAGCAGACCGCCCTCGCCACGAAGAGCTATTTCTGCACGTCAGTGCCTCTCACCGCGCGTTCTAAAGACTAACTTGAGCTCATACCTTCCGCGGCCAAAAACTTCCACTTGGAGTCAGGGTCTTTGGGATCCACCAAACCCGTAGGATGCACCTGCACCTTGTCCATATCGACCCCGTTGCCTCCAATGGCCATAACCATCTTTTGTCCGTCACCAGTAGCATGGGTGCCGTTTGTGCTGGGTAGATGGTAAGTGTCTGGTCGGTACTTTTTTAGCAGAGACGTCTCTGTAAAATCAGCAGCATAACCACCGGTAGCCAAGACGACTGGACCATCTGCCACAGCAGTCTTGCCATCGAGCTCATACGTCACGCCTGTAATGAGGTTTCCCTCTTTGTTGATGCTGGTAACGCGGGCCTTCTTGATGATTTGTACGCGGTCTGGTTCGGTCTCGGCGAGATCCTCAAGTCTCTGCATCAGTGCATATGTGATGGCCATGCCAGGGAACTTGGCGTCGTGACCGCGGTGCGTGCGGGGCTGAGAGTGGCCTCTATTTGAACTTATTAGAACATAAATATCTACCGGACGTTGACAAAAATACGAACCCGAGCCGCGAAACCAAGGTCAAGTCCAGGCCGAACACATCTTGCAGCCACTCGACGGCGGCGGCGGACTTGTAGGTCAAGACCTTGATCAAGTCTGGCCGGGCTTTGTCCCTGGCTGACTTTATTGTGTCATCGTAGAACTGTTTGACGCTATCCCGAATCTCCTGGTCGACCTGCGTCCGTGTGAGGGCGCCATTGATACCTGATGTCGCCTTGGTGGAGTTCCCCCCGAAGAAGCCTAAGGTAAACCGCTGTTACCTTGTGGTCCTCGAAAGTGGGGGTTTGGGAAATGGGACCCACCTTGCTTGTCGAGCACGAGCACATTAGCTCCTGCGAGGTAGAGGGTATGCGCGGCACTCAAGCCAGACACTAAGTCACAGTCAGCACCGATGCTGCAAGCAGTCCGGCGGTGGACAGCAGCTTACACCCGCCACCGACGACAATTACTCTCGGAGTCATTATGCAGATAGAGACCTTCGCAGTGTGGAAAGACCAGCGGGCAGTAAAGGGTATGTGGCAACTCGTTCAGGATGCGCGTGTCGAACTTGCCGAACAGGAGCGAGAAGAATGACCATACGTGTGGCAGGAGAGCTGGATGTTTTGTACGAACCAGTTCGGCCCAAGGGCGTTGCCGTACCATCAAAACCGGTCAGCGGCGGAGGACTTGCCGAGGCTCGATCGAGCGCTTACCAATGACGGCCCAGCGACTTCAAAACCCGCTCAGGAACGGTTTCGCACTCTGCTCGCCAAGTCATGTGCTAACGCTTGCTGTGGCTCCCTCTACATGGTAGAAGTACAATATGTGCGTGCTTAGCACATACTCCATACATACTGCCTACCGTACATACATAGTACATGTACTTGTACTCTGTACGGACGCCGCATGTGAAGCGGCTGGACGCAGCACGGGACACATTCTTCTTCCCGACCAGCATGTGAATGACGCCAGCCATCGCCATCATCCATCATCGCCGTCATCTGACGTCCCTCATCAGTCCAGGGAACTTGTCGACTTTCTCCTCCCACAGTATCCATTCACACCATGCATTGCTCTTCCACTCTCACTGAAAGCCCTTTTCTTCCACTACAAAATCCTCCTCATACCCCCCTCAGCGCCCCTTGGCCCTCCTTAATTATCCCATCATACGCCGTAACGCACCCAATATCCATTCCCGTGGTTACCGAAATCCCTCGGTTTTGTTGTTGCGAACCATCCTCGGTACTCTTGAGCCTTCCGAACCTTCCATTCCTGGATTGCGGAGGGATCGGGGGCTGGCATGTGCTTATGTAACTGCGCAAGCGATGTTAGTTTATTGTTAGGGAATTTAGACAGATAAATAGATACCCCGTACCGATGTATGTGTGTAAGTACGGGGTATGGGCATAGCACTATTTTTATTCTCAAATTATCGCTACTAATATACATCTATCTGCTCGTATCATGCAATGTTCGGTGTTGCTGCTAGAGCTGCCGTAGAAGTCGATCGCGGGCAATGCGATTATTCTTATGACGCGAGATTCCTGCAGCGCTACTCGGCTGTAGTCTGGGGAAAGACTAGAATTGCAAGACGATCAAATTCCGGGCCGTGAACCATCGCATGAGTGTGTGCGACAGGGTTGGTGAAGGACTCGTAACGCAACCACTATAGAAAGGCGGCATATATAGTGAGTACAATACACGACGAAAGTGGATGTAGCGAAGAAACGATGAGGAATAAAGGAAATATCTTAATTCCAAGTTAGGAAGGCTTTGTCCTGTCGCTTGGCAAAGAGACGTTATTCTACCGCGTCGGTTTGCTCCGGGCAGGTTGACCGGACCCTGTATCGGAAGCTGAGAAGGTCGCACAAGCGGCATGGATCACTTGCTACCCACTGTGACTGTGGTATAGTCGTTTTTCCATGCCCTAGTCATTGCCCCATTCACCTCCCGAATAGGTGTAAGGAGCCTCACTAACCTTTCTTGATGCCAAGGCGCTAGCGGGGTCAATGTTCCCGTTGAGCTATATCACCCATGGGACGGAGGAACGCTCACTTGCGGCGAGATTGACCATGATTCTCCGTATTTACCCTATGCTGGGTGTAACACCGCTATGCGCAACCTTCTCTCCGAGTTTTGGATAAAATTCGAAGAATTTGAGTGGCACACGTGATCTAAAAATCACGTGCCTCAGTGTCTGGCGTTGGTCTCTTCTCTCCTGCTCCGTCACCGCGGCAGCTATTTCTGCCGCCGGAACCCTCTCACTCGCGGATCACCAAGCAGGGCAACTTCATCTTCTCTAGTAATGTTATTTACTACTCTTGCTCTCAAGCTCTAACTTGTAGCTACGGAACCGCTCTTGTGCCGCTTTTCGGTCCAAACTATCCTCTGTATCCTGCGCAGTGGAAGATCCCACTTGAATCAACAGAGTCGCTCCGGCGTTGATGCTAACCAGTGCTCACGCTGGGAGTATTCTAGTTGATTCCTAGTATCATCTGCTCCGAAGGTAATAGGATTGTGCCCTATCTCTATATAATTTAAATCTTAATTCTAGTTATAGGTCTCACAGTTTCTTTGCGCTATGATGGGCTCCTCCAACAAGGACAGCTGGTCGCTGCCACCGTCCGGCCCTGGTGCAGCCCCGCCATCTCATAATACCGATCAGCAAGGCCAAGCTCCGCAAGCAAGAGCTCTTGGTGGGTTTGGGTATGTGGCTCCCGCATCCGTTATCCTGCGCAGAACGTGTCGCGATGAGCGCAAGAGATCTCATAACCTAGTAGGACCTGGAGGCTAACGTTCGCATACTCTCTTCGGCACAGATCAAGCAGTGCTATTCACCAAGGCCCACCAGGCCCAGGTGGTCCCGTCCTACCTCCTCCAAGTGGTGAGTCTCTTGAGCGAAGATCTACCTTCAGACAATCTGTCACTTACTTACTGACATCTTGTCAGCACCATTCTATTCTTCCGGACAAACTGGCAGTCACAACTTGCCCACTCTTGGGGAATTGACCCAGTCTACCCAAGCTCAACAACACTCACAGGCGCCGACCGCTCCGCAGCAACAGCCACCTACTAGCTCACCGGCACAGCAGCTAGGACAAACACAGAGCGCAAACTATACACTGCCGTCACTGGGACAAAGCGTTCAGCAACAGGCTCCACAGGGTCCACCTGGCCTAGACCGGGATCGTGAGCTGCGAGAGCGCGAAATTCGCGAGAGAGAGAGAGAAGCGCGTGATCGTCGTCAGCACGAAGAAGCAGCTCAACGAGAACGTGAGCATAGAGAGCGACAGCAGAGGGAGCATCAGCAGCCCTCTCAGCCTCATCAAAATCACGCTGGTTCTATTCCGATTCATCAGCCTGTCGCCTCAAAGGTCACTACCGCCATTCATGGTCCTGGAGGCCTTCTTTCCAACATCGGATCTGCCGCTGGTGTCAACGCACAATCTGGCCCATTAGGTGGCGTCCCTAACGGGCCGGCGAGTATGTTTGGAGGGCCTTTGCCCTTGGGAACACTTGTTGCTCAGACAATGACCGGTGCGCCGGTCCCGCAACAACATCAGGTAATGGCATTTGGAGGTGCACAAGCGCCCAATGCACATCAGATGCCTGGTGGAGTCGCAGGGTTACCGCAAGGCCAACAACCTATTCTGAATGTAAGTTCCTTTTCCTTTTCAATTCCCTTCGCCCCGCAAGAAAATTGCTGTTGGCGCGCAATCTGTGCACGTACACCTCTCGACCTCCTCTTAGTCTTTTATCTTGTTCGTTTTCGCAGCTATTCCCGTAGCTGTTGACCCGCGGCACTGGTATCGTTGCTAGTCGAGAACTATTAGACGTCCTGACATGTATCCGTTAGGATGCGTTGAGCTATCTAGACCAAGTCAAGGTACAATTCGTCGAGCAACCGGATGTTTATAACCTCTTCCTAGAGATTATGAAAGATTTCAAGAGCCAGGCGTAAGTTTATTCCTATTCCGGAACTACCGGTGTGCCATGCTAAGCAGAGGGGTACTAGTATCGACACGCCTGGCGTCATCGACCGCGTCTCAAATCTCTTTGCCGGCCATCCCAATCTTATACAGGGCTTCAACACCTTTCTACCTCCTGGCTATAGGATTGAGTGCGGGACAGGCGACGACCCTAATGCTATCAGAGTGACAACCCCAATGGGCACCACTGTCCAGTCGATGTCTTCGGGTATCCGGCCTCCATCTAATCCCCCAAACTCTGCGCCTACTAGTAATGGCGTGGTATCGACGGCACGACAGGGCTCTTACTATGACCAAATATCCAGGAACTCGAATGGCAACTGGCAACAGCAATCGCAACACGGTGCTTCGGACGGCTTGTTCAACCATCGCGGTCCAGTTGCTGCCCCGCAAATTTTCGGTCACCAGCCTGCCCAAGGCCAAACTCTGGATGGCCAGAACCAGAGAGAACAACAGGCTGCCTCAGCGAATGCAGCTGCTGTTGCGCAGCACCAACAAGAGCAAAGGGGTGTCTCGCAATTACAGAACGCAGTCAGTGTTGCAGCAAATGGGCCGCAAGTGGCGAGGCAGGTGATGATGCAAAGTACACCTCCGGTCGGCCAGAGTCCGGCAATGGCTCAGCAGCCAGCAGCAGTCAACGGTGTAGTACCAGGTCCAGGACCACAACAAGCGGCGCAAGGGGGCATGGAGAAGAGAGGGCCTGTTGAGTTTAACCATGCTATAAGCTATGTGAATAAAATAAAGGTATGCCGTTTTTGCTTTTCTGGAGTTTGCTAGTTGTATATCGATTGGGGTCGTAATAACGCGCCAGTTGGGTTCGTTCCTAACACATATGTGGGTCGACTAGAATCGCTTCGCCGCACAGCCCGAAATATACAAGCAGTTCCTGGAGATTCTGCAGACATATCAACGAGAGTCTAAACCTATTCAAGATGTCTACGCCCAGGTCACTCAACTTTTCAACTCGGCCCCGGACCTCCTCGAGGACTTCAAGCAATTCCTTCCAGAGTCAGCCGCTCAGGCCAAGGCACAGGCCGCCGCAAAACAGGCCGCCGAGGACGCTGCTATTCTCAGTAATGTTAGAGGTGACCTGGGGTACCTAGCTGGGGCCCAACCTTCTCAAGGCGTTCAGCAATCGCAAGGGGGGGCTGGTATACCGCCTCGCCTTCCGCCAGTAGGGAACTTTGCGCCGCCGCCAAGTGTCGGTAAAGAGAGCAAAAAGAGACGAACGGGTGTACAGACTACAGTGGTACCATCGGCTCAGTCCGTCACATCGACCGCGGATATAGGTGGCTCTCAATTGAGCGGATCGAGAGCAGTATCAAACCAAGGGAGCAGCATTCCCAAGGTTAGTACCTCCAAGATGTTTATGAGGAAACACCCTACTGTGGTGCCGTGCCACTTATTTACGCATTCTCTACTCCGAGGATTTCCTGCACCCTTGTTGCACGCAACTGTAGGAGATTATCGTTAGTCTCTATCTTGAGTAGCTCGACTTGCTCGCAGTGCCTATTGCAGGGCATTGATTCCTAGACTGTTTTTCATATCGTCTGTCATCGCGGCGTGATTGCCTGATCTGAATTCTATTCATGTAACGTCAAGGGGCGGATGCTGACTTTTCTTGTACTACTTTAGCGCTCAAAGCTCCACCATAACAAAGCTCCGCAGCCAGACGTATCCGCAGTGTCACCGACGCTTACTCCAGTCCTCCCCGAGCCTCTACCTCCAACTAGCAACGGAGGCCCGCCTGTTGAAGAGATTGCGTTCTTCGATCGTGTGAAGAAGTTTATTGGCAACAAGCAAACAATGAATGAATTTCTTAAACTCTGCAACCTCTTCTCCCAGGACTTGATTGATAAGAATATATTAGTTAATAAGGCTTCTAGCTTCATTGGCGGTAATGTTGACTTGTACAACTGGTTTAAGCGATGGGTTGGCTACGACGGGAGAGATGAAGTTATAGAGAATAAGCCAAAAGCAAGCAACGGGAAGGTGATTCTGAGCAATTGTCGTGGACTAGGTCCAAGCTATCGGCTCCTACCAAAGAGAGTAAGTGCTTCTATACCTTCACCCTTTGTCTCTATTCTATTTATCACTGTTGAGTGAATGTGTTGTCATGAAAACCTTTTCTCCCCTTATGCAGGTCGTCGAACCTGTATCTCATGCTATGAGAAATTAGCAAAGACGGAAAGAGTTAACACTTGAATTGACCGACAGGAACGGCTGAAGCAGTGTAGTGGCCGCGATGAGATGTGTTACGAGGTCCTCAATGACGAGTGGGCATCTCATCCAACCTGGGCCTCTGAAGACTCTGGATTTGTCGCTCATCGGAAGAACGTATACGAAGAAGCCCTTCACAAGATCGAGGAGGAACGCCATGACTATGACCACAACATCGAAGCGAATCTTAGGACTATTCAGCTTCTCGAGCCGATTGCTCAAAAAATCGCTGGCATGTCTCCGGAAGAGCGAGCAACCTTCGCATTGCCCCCAGGTCTTCATGGCCAGAGCCAGGCAATATACCAGCGTGTGATTAAGAAGATCTACGATAGAGAACGCGGGCAGCGCGTCATTGATGACCTTCACGCCCGACCATGTGCAGTCGTGCCTCAGCTGCTTATGAGGCTGAAGCAAAAGAATGAAGAATGGAGAGCTGCACAGGTAAGTAAATCCATATTCGTCTTTGTAGTTGAGCGGTCCTGAATCTTTCTCATAGCGGGAATGGGAGAAACTTTGGCGGGAGCAAACGCACAAGGCGTTCTGGAAGAGCTTGGACCATATGGGGATCAACGCGAAGACAGCAGACAAGAGAAACTTCCAGCTTAAGACCTTCACCACCGAGATCCAGACGAAGCACCAGGAGTACCTTCGTCAGCGCCAAATATATGCATCTTCCACTCCCAACTATCAGTTCGATTACGACTTTAAGGATAACAGTGTTATAATCGATGCGACGCGTCTAACCCTATTGTTTGTTGAGCATACGGCGGCCTACAACGCAGGCGATTGCCAGAAGATTGAGGAATTTCTCAGAGACTTCATCCCCGCGTTTTTCGGTTTCCCTCGGAAAGATCTCGAACAAGGTATCGGCGCCATCTCCCGCCGCAGTCCGGACGAAGACAATGAGGAGGCCCCTGCAGCATGGGATCCTCCGTCCACGCGAAGCCGCCGAGGTGGAAATGTGAAGAAGACGGATCTCCTGCGAGGTGTTCTCGAACGCGGTCGCAATGGAAAGCCATCCCGTAAAGACAAAGAGGGTAGCGCTGCCTCCGGAAGCGAAGAGTCTATGCTGGACGTTGGTTCGGCCATGGATGAGGATGTCAATGGTGGTGCTGAAGGCTCCGTATCTCCAAAAGAGGACGAATATGCAAGTCAAGCGTGGATATCACACCCATCTGCTGTAGAAGGGAGACGAGGCGACAAAGTCATTGACCTTCCGAAGAATCAGCCGTACGTACGGAGCCAGTTCCATCTCTACTGTAACAACACCATCTACGGCTTCTTCAGGCTATTCCAGATCCTCTATGAGCGTCTTCTCCACTGCAAGCAGCACGAGAGCGAGGTTGCCGAGGATATCCGCCGCCGAAAGATGCCAAAGCCAGCTATCGACCTCAAGATGATGGACAAAGGCCCTGATGACTTCTTCTCCGATAATAGCCCCACCGCGAATTACTACGGCCAAGTTCTTGAGATGTGTGAACAAGTTGTTGAGGGTAAACTGGACCCCTCCCTCTTTGAGGATGCCCTACGGCATTTCTATATTGCTAGGGGCTGGGAGCTATATAGCATCGATAAGCTTCTCAACAGCATCGTCAAGCAAGCGCACCAGATTGTCTTAAGTGATACCAAGGACAAGAGTCATGACATCATTGTTCAGTTCCTGAAAAATCGAGAGAAGGAAACGACGACGCACTCCGAAGAGATAACGTATCGCAGGACTATCGAGAAATCTGTCAAGGATGATCCCCTTTACCGCATTAGCTTCGTGAGCAACACTCTATTCAAGCAAACACTCTATGTAGCCCTGCTAACATCGCATAGAACACCGGTCCGTCATCCAAAGTTGCCACGATCCAGATTCTAGACCCAAACGACGCAACTTATAACGATGTCAACCTAGATGCCCAGACAAGATGGTCGTACTATGTCGCCTCGTACCACAGAGCTGAACCCACCGAAGGGATAGTCTGGAGTCGTGTGAGGAACTCATTCTTGCATCGTCTGATAGACCAAGCGCTTGGCGAGTATGACCGTGGCTTTGACAAACTCGAAATGAGGATTGCAGTAGGCTGTTACAAGGCCTTTTTTGTGGCCGGTACCATGGATTTTTGGTGTCGTTCTACACAGCAGCAGGCTCTTGCCAATGTAACCGAGGCAGACGCCCAGCGAGTCAAGGAGAAGCGCAACCGGAGGTTTGAGGAAAAATTCGTCATGAATAACCTCTGGATGAAGGGTATGAGTAAGGACGAGGTGGAGAGAAAGAATGAGGAGTTTAAAAGATGGGTCAAAGACGGTATTCTAACGGGGGCCCATAGAGAGCGAGCCGGAGAGGACGAGTTGATGGCAGATGCCAGCTGAGCGCGTTAGACAGGGCCCCGGTGATTTGTTTTCTGATTCATGTTCTATATGTCTAGACGAACGGTAATTGTGGCAGCAGGATAGTGGCATATTGTTTCTTATAGGGACTCTTGGGAGGCGCGACTTGAAACTGGTCCTTTTGCTGTTCACCCCCATTAACTCTTCCGATTTGCTTTGCGTGGCTATGTCCTGCCTTAGTTTTGCCACAATAAAAAATTTCTAATATACCAGCGGCTTACACGTGACAACGCGAGCCCTGGACGCGTTTTAATATTCCGCGGCTCGGCCAACCTTTCACTAAGAATCAGGTCGAAGAGCCAAAACGCCTCAATGGCGATACAACGACTCCCAGAACCCGCCGTTCGGGCAATCGGATCCTGCCAAGCCCTTACTGAATCCTCTTCCCTAGTGAAAGAGCTTATCGACAATGCTCTTGACGCAACCGCTACTTCAGTTGCCGTCGAAATTTCAGCCAACGCGCTCGACGTATTGCAAGTCAAGGATAACGGGCACGGGATTGCACCCGGGGATAGAGATATCATGGCTGTGCGTTACTCCACAAGCAAGATCAGCGGTTTGCAGGAGCTGGAGAGTCTCGGCGGGCGGAGCTTGGGGTTCAGAGGCGTGGCTTTATCGGCGGCGTGCCAAATGGCTGGGAGAATGGTTATTACGACTCGGACGGAAGGAGAAAGTGTTGCGGAGGCATGTTGGATTGGCAAAAATGGAAGTATCGAGAACAGAGAGTGCGCAAGCCATCCCGTGGGAACTACTGTCCGCATCTTAGATTTCCTAACTTGCATCCCCGTCCGCCGTGAAAACGCTCTCAAGAATTCGGCGAAAACCCTGGCCAAGATTCAGCGCACTCTGCGGGCGTATGCGTTTGCACGGCCAAACGTCCGCTTCTCTCTGAAGGTTCTCAAGAGTGGGAAAGGTAATTGGTTGTATGCCCCGAAAAAGAGACCGACACACCAGCTCGACCTGAGCCTGATTATTGGGAAAGACGCCGCAGGTCAGTGCATAGGGCGTAGCTACCCGCCGCTCGTTCGGGATGACGGAGAGGCCTCCAGAGGAAACTGCCGCGACGCCTACTCAGTAGAGGCATTCATCCCGAGATTAGATGCTGGTAAGAGAACGAACTAATCTCTTTCATTCCTCGTGCTGACTGCGGGCATAGATATATCGAAGATCAGTGGCAAAGGCCAGTTCATCTCGATTGATTCTCGTCCAGTTTCGTGTTCTCGTGGTACTCTAAAACAAATATCCTCTATATACAAAAACTACCTCCGATCCGCTAGCCAAGGGTGCACTGCTAGCAAACTCGCCGATCCGTTTATATGTATGAATATCGTCTGTCCACTTGGCAGCTATGACGTGAACGTTGAACCATCAAAAGATGATGTGCAGTTTGGGGACCCTGGTGTCGTCTTGTCCGTTGTGGAGAACTTTTTTCAAAGTGTCTACGGGGAATTGAAACCACAAGCACTAGAGCGCCAAACCCCGGGGCCAAGGGGCAAGGGGGGTGGATCTTATGATCCGCTAGGAAGGGAGGATCGCCAGACTGAGCAAAACGAAAACACAATAGTCCGAAATCGTCGCGGTGAAACAACTGATGATGATGGCCTAAACGCTATTCTAATAGGTAGACCCAACGACTCTATTACTATTACGGACAACCCCCAGGCTTTTGAGTTGCTGCTCCCGCCAATGAACACCCCTCCTCATTCGAGCGACACTAGAGTAATTACCGCTGACCATCCAGAAGCCGGGCTAGAAAATCCCCCAGAAATTGACAGCTCAGATCCAGCAATAACCCAGAACGCATGGAAGTTCAATATGTACGAGCACAGCGATGAGGAGGACGAGGAGATAGCACTCGGAGGTGATGCTGGTGGTGTTTTACTGACGGAAGTTCGGGATATGGAAGAAAACGTGAAGACTGCCGCCCTTGATCCGTGGACTATCGCCAAAATGAACTCTCCAGCACGCGGAGGCCCGCCCACGGGCTATTCGAGCGAGTTAGGTGGCTCGAATGCTCAACTCCCATCTCCAAAACCAAGCCCCCAACGGACCCCCTTGAAGTCCCCCAACTTCCGTCGACCTAGCGGACGGGGGGGCTTGGGTCGGAAAACTACTTATGTCGCAGACGTTTATCCCCGGCCACGAAGCCCAAGCTTTACCCCATCGCCTGTGCCGTCCTCAACATCACACAAATTCACAGCCATTAATAGTGGAAGCAGATTATTAGGCGCCGGTATTTTAGATACATGGCTCCGGGGTCCTCACCAGCAATCAATAACCCCAACACACAGAACCCCCCTGGAAACAGTCCAAGTCGCGGACGCTCTTAATGCCAGGAGGGTCTCCAGCATTCAGAAGCGACAGAGGCCGTGTTGCAAACCAGGAAGCTCCGCCCCAGCTACCATATTGCCGCCGAACACACCACTTAAGTCCGACAGCAACAAGCCTATTAAGAAGACAGGTCCTCTAGAACCTGTGCGGACTGCTGTTCCTACTCCCCCAGATATGAGTGAACTTCTTGATTACAGGCAGTGGAGACCCGAGACTGTAAAACAAAACCAGGAGACAAGTGAAGCGGCGGCCACCGGAAGAGAGTCTTATAACAATAACGACACCTGTCTTACGCCTTCGCCTCACAGCAACCGGTATCAAGCTGCGAGGGCAGCCCTCGCGAGTGCGAGTGTTTCTCTGCCATCTTTGGAGAGTGAGGGCCTTATCCGCCCTACACAACCCGACCCCAGCGGTGTGGCAGTGCTTCCACGTAGCCGGGACGGGAGAAGGAAGGCTATAATCCTACCACTAGAGATAGTTCCCGCAGTATTCCGTGTTCATAACTTAAGCACCGTAGTTAGCACTACTCTCGAGTCAGTGGAGAGAGTTGAGAGGGCTGTCGCTTTGTCAGATGCATACGTCGCTTGTGGGAAGGCCTCATATGCATTCCCTTCCGATCCTAGAGGAGCGTCTGAGATCGAGTCTAGCCTGAGGGCATTGACCTGCGGAATGTGTCAGGATGAAGCTGGGGAGATGGTGAATTTGAACATGGATCTAAATATGCTGATGAGGGGTGATCTATGCGCTTGATTTGATACTGGGCTCCTCTTTTGCATATTGGCGGGACATATAGGTCATTGCGGGGAATAGCGGGTTTGCTTCGTCAGACTGCCATGCATAGTGGCGATTTGATACGTGATAGTTGCCTAGCAGTTGCGATCTATTGGCAGCCTGCTTAAAAAAACTTAGGCTTGGCTGTGCGAAGTACGTATAGCGTTGGCGTTATTTCGATGGCAAAATACCAGCTTGCGTAGACCATCAGCTGGATCGTTGAGACCGGCACATTGTGGCAGTGCAAATGTCCTACTGTGGCTGCGGCGCTTTAGCGATTGATAACCTGAACCTGGAAATTCACCCCGATACACGGATACGTAACTTTCTCGAACACTGTCGCGGGGGCTTTGCCAGCAACTTACTTGCGGCAGTATCCTAACCCATAGCGCCCGTACCCTCAGTGCTTCGGCGTCACTAAGCAGGAGTCTAGAGGACTGGATATCCGACTTTGGCTGAAGTGCACAGCGCGTGGTTAGGCTGGCGTTGAGGGAAGGATCAGAGCGGCAGCCATGGTTCGTGACCGCAACCCGACGTCTCAAGAACATCCTGTGAAGACAGAGAGCAGAGCAACCGATTGACAAGCCTTGTCCTGTAGGCAGTGACAAAACGCGCTCATCGCAGGAAAGAGCCCAGCTCAAAGGAAACATCTCGGAGGGATAGAGATGGTGGGGGCAAGTCGCAGGTGAAGAAAGCCGTGTTTGAGACCACAAAGAAGAAGGAAGTCGGAGTTTCCGACCTTACACTCATCAGCAAGATCTCGAATGAGGCAATCAACGACAATCTAAAAAAGCGATTCGAGAATAGAGAGATCTATGTACGTCACCTATATCCACCGGACCTATAACTATCTTTGAGCCTACTAATTTGAGTACAAAGACATATATTGGCCATGTGCTTGTTTCTGTTAACCCTTTTCGAGATTGTAGGTTTCCAACCTCATTGCGAATACCTCACATCTCCATTGCTAACGGTGCTTAGTGGGGATCTACACAGATGAGGTGCTCACCAGTTATCGGGGGAAGAATCGGCTGGAGGTAGCTACAATCAGTCGGGCCAGGCTCCTTAAAATGCACTAACTTAAGTACAGATGCCTCCCCATGTCTTCGCCGTTGCCGAGTCCGCCTATTATAACATGAAAGGTTATAAGGAGAACCAATGTGTTATTATTTCTGGAGAGTCAGGAGCCGGCAAGACAGAAGCTGCCAAACGAATTATGCAGTATATCGCAAACGTCTCTGAAGGGACGAATACGTCGATCCAAGAGATCAAGGATATGGTTCTGGCAACAAACCCATTGCTTGAATCCTTTGGAAATGCAAAGACACTACGGAACAACAACTCTTCGCGGTTTGGGAAGTACCTGGAGATCCAGTTCAACTCTCAGGGTGAGCCCGTTGGGGCAAATGTGACAAACTATTTACTAGAGAAGAGTCGAGTTGTCGGCCAGATCACCAACGAGAGGAACTTCCATATCTTCTACCAGTTCACCAAGGCGGCATCACGGCAATACAGAGGTAGGGCTTCTATGTTGTCTTACACTAAGCATCACTAATACCCACGTTAGAGACCTTTGGCGTGCAGCCCCCTCAATCGTATACATATACGAGTCGCTCTAAGTGCTTCGATGTACAAGATATAGATGACACGGCGGATTTCAAGGAAACCCTAAACGCAATGAAAACGATTGGCCTTTCGCAAGCCGAGCAGGACGACATTTTCAGAATGCTAGCTGCCATACTCTGGATCGGAAATATTTCATTTCAGGAGGATGACAGTGGTCATGCCGCCATTACGGATGCATCCGTTACTGAGTTTGTGGCTTATCTTCTAGAGGTAGATTCAGCACACGTCAATAAGGCCTTAACCATACGAATTGTCGAGACTAGCCGAGGGGGGCGGAGAGGATCTGTTTACGATGTTCCATTGAACAGAGTACAAGCTACCGCCGTTCGAGACGCTCTAGCGAAGGCCATATATTTCAATTTATTCGACTGGATTGTCCAGAGAGTGAACGTCTCCCTACAGGCTAGGGGCGCTTCTGCAAACACCATCGGTATTCTAGACATTTACGGTTTTGAGATCTTCGAGAAGAACAGTTTCGAGCAGATTTGCATCAATTATGTCAACGAGAAGCTGCAACAGATATTCATCCAGCTGACACTAAAGACAGAGCAAGAGGAGTACGCCCGGGAGCAGATCAAGTGGACTCCAATCAACTACTTTGACAACAAGGTTGTGTGTGAATTGATTGAGGAGAAGAGGCCACCGGGTGTCTTCGCGGCATTGAACGACGCATGTGCCACGGCTCACGCAGATTCTGGAGCCGCTGATCAGACCTTCGTCCAGAGATTGAACATACTCTCTTCAAATCCACACTTCCAGCCTCGACAAGGCCAATTCATCATCAAGCATTATGCGGGTGATGTTACCTATGCGATTGAAGGGATGACAGACAAGAACAAAGATCAACTTTTGAAGGACTTGCTGAACTTAGTCGGACAGAGTTCCAACGAGTTTGTCCATACTTTGTTCCCGCACCAGGTAGACCAAGACTCAAAGAGGCGCCCGCCCACGGCAAGTGACAAGATCAAGCAATCTGCCAATGAACTCGTCACTACACTCATGAAATCCTCGCCTTCATATATCAGAACAATTAAGCCGAACGAGAACAAGTCACCGTCGGAGTATAATTCTGCAAATGTCCTACATCAAATCAAGTATCTGGGCTTGCAGGAGAATGTGCGAATTCGACGGGCTGGATTTGCTTACCGTCAAACCTTTGAGAAGTTTGTGGAGCGATTCTACCTGCTCTCGCCAGCAACGTCTTACGCTGGTGAATACACATGGAGAGGAGATGCATTGTCCGGCTCGAAGCAAATCCTAAAGGACACTAGCATCCCTGCTGATGAATTCCAGATGGGGGTCACAAAAGTTTTTATCAAGACACCCGAGACATTGTTTGCGCTGGAACATATGCGAGATCGCTATTGGCACAATATGGCCATTCGTATTCAGCGAGCTTGGAGAAACTACCTGAGATATCGGATTGAGTGCGCTGTCCGCATCCAGAGATGCTGGAGGAAATTACAAGGCGGCCGGGAATTCTTACAGCTAAGAGACCAAGGCCACCGGGTACTCGATGGACGAAAAGAGAGGCGGCGATACAGCCTACTTGGGTCAAGGAGATTCCTTGGTGATTATTTGGCTGTTGCAGGCAACGGTCCTGCAGGTGAAATGATCAAAGAGGCCATCAGACTCGGTAGCCATGAAAAAGTCCTCTTCTCTTGCCAAGGAGATCTACTTGTGTCAAAACTAGGAAGATCCAGCAAGCCGAGCCCCCGGACCCTTGTATTGGTATGCGATTCATAGACCACTCAGAGTTACTCATCACTAATACTATAGATAGACGACCAAGTATCTTCACATTGTTGCTCAGAACGTAGTCAATCGGCAGTATACAATACAGGCGGAAAGAAGCATACCCCTTGGCGCAATACGGTTTGTAGGCACATCCACGCTAAAAGATGACTGGTTCTCTCTCGGAGTGGGCTCGCAGCAAGAGGCCGACCCACTCATCAATTGCGTTTTCAAAACCGAGCTATTCACCCACCTCAAGAACGCGATTCCAGGTGGCTTGAATCTCAAGATAGCCGACTCGTGAGTGAAACTAGACTTCCCTGTTGATACTTGGGCTAACGTGTTATAGAATCGAGTACAATAAGAAGCCCGGTAAGCTTGCTGTGATCAAGGCGATTAAGGACCCGGCCGTCCCTAGGGATGATATCTACAAGAGCGGTACCATTCATACCGGCCCTGGAGAGAGCCCCCGATCTGCTTCAAAGCCAACACCGAAAGGAAAGGCAGTCCCAGGCAAACCTATCACACAGGGCAAACTCCTTCGGCCTGGAGGTCCAGGGGGGGGGCCATCTAAGCTATCACAGGCGGCACGCAAACCCACCTCACAATGGGTTACGGAACCCAAGCCCATGTCTCGGTCTACCCCTAAACAATCTACGGTTCAGCCAATAGTTACTCCTCAACAACAGGTACTAGCCGCAGCAATCAATGACGTATCTCACTCGCGGACGCAGTCATCCGGCTCCCTCAGAGCGCCCCCCCCGCTCCCACCACCAGCCCCTGCACCATCAAAAGATCCCACTTACCGGGTGATGTACGACTTTAACGGACAGAGTGCTGGCGAGCTGTCCATCAAGAAGGACGAGATTATCTTGATTATTAGGAAAGAAGAAAATGGTCCGCACCCTCCCTTACTACGACACCATGCATATTAACCAGAAACCTTAGGATGGTGGCTTGCCAAGAAGACAGACTCTGAATCTCAAGGCTGGACTCCTTCCGCGTACCTAGAGGAAGTTCAGAGACCAGCCCCTCCTCCGCCTCCACCTGTGGTCGCGAGACCAGTGCCCACCCCACCCGCAACAAACGGTATAAAGGCGAAACCCACACCTCCAGCCCCCCCTGCTAAACGTCCTATTGGGAAGAAACTCGCACAGCCAGATACCCTCCGGGACAGCGGGGTTTCTCATCTCAGCACAAGCTCCAGTGGCAGTAATAGTGGTGTTTCTCTCGCTGGTGGACTCGCTGAAGCTGTGAGTCACTCCTATCCTCTTTCTTTTATAGGAGTAATTTCTAAAACTTTTACCCTTTATAGCTTCGACAGCGCCAATCATCTATGCGTGGACCGAAGGGCGATGATAATGAGTGGTAGATAGATTTAACTTGTTACTTGGGACACAGCGAAAAGAAGCATTGCATTTTTATGCCCGTTTTTGTTTTCTCTCTTGTTTTTCCATCCCATTTAGCTCTCTGTACCTAACCGCGCCTACTGTGATAGCTTGGTATTGATACATGAGTCATAGTGACGGTGACGGTGAAGATAGTGATGTGGCGATACAGCAATTATGACAATAATGTGGTCGCGGCGCGCCTAGGTTTAATCTCGGTAGGTTTTATAACAAATCACTGGGTATTAGGATCGGAAATGGAAAAGATGGATGGGTTTGCGAAAGTCGATTTGTTTTTCCCGTTTTCCCGTTTTCAATAGCGGTAGAAAAAAAGAAAAAAAAGACTTGAGCTGTCAGCTGGATGTTTCAAACGTAGCAATCCTACGTACTCTGCTATGATTACAGTAATACTTTTTATTTCTATAACTACATCAATTTTTTTTATTTTTTTTTTTTGAAAAATTACATGTAAATTGAAATGGTTTGCGTTGTTGTTAGTTTCAAGGTTTTTACTTTCACGCGAATCCGTGGTATTGCATGCATGCAGTAAATAAAAAAAAAAATTTCGTACAGTACCTGAACAAAAGTGTCCGCAGGTTCGATGCCAGTCGCACATCAATTGCATTTAGCGTATGCAAAAATGCGTCGAAACGCCACCATTTCTTGGCACCCATTTTCTGCGCTTTTGTTACTTCTGTGTATAGCTGATTTTTTTTGAAGCCATACTCACCTGCTTACAGACAAGACCAGCTCATAGTCTCATTCCAACAGTTTCAATGTCCTCTAAGAAGCCTTCCAAGTCATCCAACCTCTAGGCTATTTTATGTTATGACCTCTATAAGATGCATATATCCTATGTTTATGAGGATAGTACAAGCTTATATCAGCCTTATAGTATTCTCAAGAAGGTAGCCATCCTTCAAGAAAGTCTACTGATGCTTATAAAGTAGAAGCAGCAATAGTGACAGTAAATAGGACATTGAACCAAAAGTACTAGTTCCACACCATTGGTCCTCTCAATTCTCAAGTAGTTTAAATAGCAAATATGATCTAAATAACAAATGACCTCTTCTCCAACTAAGCTACAAATAGTATATATAAGACTGTAGTATAGATCTTAGAAATATGTAATAATATAATAACTTATAGCAACAATGAAGTAGCTTCAGCATAGTACAATTATATTATATTTATAGAAGCAATATAATTATTATAAAGATAAAAAAGCAATTTCAATTAATAAAAGTACTTTCAATTTTATAGCTTAGAAGAAGAACTAATCACTACCTATTTTACTATGAGTAACTAACTACTTAAATGTTAGGATCTAGGTGGGTGGCCGCAGGTGCTCGTATGGGATCACAGTTAGGCAGTCGTCTCGGCGAGGCTACAAACTAGTGGTTCGTGTACGTGTTCGAGGTTCGTAGTATATAGAGTCGGTCTATGCTAACGGTGGTCTATATACAATAGATGCGTTAACCGATGAGGTTGCAAGAAGCATCCTCGTCGGTCTCTTAAGGGGTTCGCGAGCCGTGAACCTTGGCAATGCGAGCAGGGCTGACTCCGTGGTCCGAGCTCTCATGGCTCCGTTACATTAAATATATGGTTTCAATAGTTCTATGCCAGTTACCTCATCTCATGACTCTATATCTATTATCTTGACTTCTTCTGATAATGACTATATTGTTAATGAGATGTTTTTGATATTTTCATAGCATTGTTCTTATGATGATCTAATACTACAATCCACTACAAACTACTATAAGCTTTCATAAGCTCCCACAAGCTACATAAACTTATTACCAGACCTACAAGCCTTGTTTGAACTTGTAGATTTCTACATAGACTTTATCTATAGTACTAAATCTATGTATCTTGTCGTAAATCTTAATTACTTACCATATAGTCCACAAGCCTCAATGACCTTATCTAACTCATGTATTTAACCATTTGTACTTGTTTTATTTTGTTGACCTCAAATATGAGTCTAAGTATCATCTTACCTATATGTATATAAACTTAAAATCTCCTCTAGATTTTTTCTCTTTTTTAACTTTGAATTGTCAAATAGAAGCAGTCTTATCTTGCATTCTATACATCCAGAATCTATGTTTATGACAGCTTTTATAATCTACTTTATAGACTTAATTAATTTTTCAAACAAATCTTTAAGTACTACTATGTAACCTTCTTATAGAGTTGCTAAAAACTAATCATTAACTGTTTGACTATTACCTTTAAGCTTTAAAAGTTTTAAGTAATACCTATGAATCTACTTTTTTAAATATGACTAAATATACTTAATTAAATTAAAATCATATGAGATTGGAGCCTAATCTACCATCTCAATTCTCTAATCTTTAAACTATAACCTAATAATCTTTATTATATAAATACTAAGCCAGGTTCCTCTAAAGTAAGTAATTGATTTTTTAAATTTTAAGAAAATTATAGAAGTAACTTCGTTATATTTTGATTCTGGGTTTCTAGATATAAAAACCAGTTCTAATTGCCTTTTAGTATCAAAAACACTTTATATTATTAAAATAACTCTCTTATTTTTTTTGTATTGTTAAATAAAGTTCTTATGTCACCTTTATACAAATATACAAAAAACTCATTTCTGGTGTTACTTTGCCTCAAGTTCAACACTATATTTATCAAATCAAATATATCTTGTTTAGTTCCCAACCTCCTAATTTACCTATTCTTTATATCATTTATAATATTACTCAATATGTTACTCAATTAAGATTAGCCCTCTTTTATCTAATTACTTCCTAATTTACTGTTTTTGAATAATGTATATAGTTGTCTTTTCACTACAATCCAATACTAACTCTTATTTAATTTGTGCATAGATAGCTTTAATATTTTGATGACAATAGCAAATAATATTATGTTTTAGGACTTTGTTAAGTTTAGAAGAATAGTTACTTTACTTTAGAGAGGTGTTTTTAGTTTTGATGAGAAGAAGTTGAATAATCTCATATATAGTTATCTCTGGTACCTAAGTAAGTTATGAGATCTTACATTTTGAAATGCTTGCAAGATACATTTCTTCAATAACTGCATATTTATGAGGCAATAATTCTTTTCTAGAGGTCTTTTTTTTAAAAATGCATGCATTAGATCTTTTAGAGCTGAGTGGAGTGCACTGCATTGGAATTATAGTATTGAGTTGAGTTGTTACAGTCAGTGAGACACATCACAAGTAGGCGAACCTGCTGACACTTTTGTTCAGATACTGTAGTATGTAGACCTGTAATTTTTCCGATAAGTAAATAAATAAATAAATAAATAAAATAAAAGGTTGGTATTTCATTTACGGTATGTATGGATGTGTGTATATGTACGTACGTATGTGTGTATGTATGTTACATGTATATGTGATGGTTAACGTAAGCCGTTGTCGTATTCAGAGTGAAATTAACAATGCCTAGGAGGAAAGGACAAGAAAGATAATATAAAAAAAATAGAGGGGAAAAAAACATGAGTCCCTAATGCAATTTCTCTCTCACGTTATGTTTGTCCTGAGGTTATCAAACTAAACGCCGAATATAGTAAATGCACGTCATCCATTCTCATTTCATGTCTTCGTGCTTCATAAAACTCCTTGAACTGCAGACTTATACAATTAGGGCATCATCTACTGCTAGACTGATGTCTCGAGAGCGGGCTCATCGCCTCCTCTGGTACCGATAGTGACCCAGACTAATTTGGTTGATGAACTTCCCCTTCCAATTCGCTTCTCCCTAGGCCCTGCCCACTGTTTAAGCTCCTTATCGGGATCCTCGAATCCGCGGCCTACACCCCCGAGGAGGATCCATTCGGTTATAACCTCGAGTGCGAACTTCATCTTGCTATGGAAGCGATTCGCCTCCATAACGTCACCAAAGTCCTTTCCGTCCGCATGCCCACGGCACATGATGTGTGTCGGATAGGAGAGGACACAACGCCCTGTAAGTACCTCTGAGGGGACCGGTGTGCCAAATTTCGTGAGGGCCTCCGCAGTCTTGGATGGGAGATGAAGGAAATAGCAGTGGAGACCGTCGCTGGAGAGGTGAATCTTAGTGTGATCGGGGAAGTTAAACTAAAAAGGGAAAATATATGTTAGTAAGCCCTATAGTGGAGGATCTCAAACGGATCAGCCTACCTGAAAGCTACCATCTCCAAAACCCCAAACGCCCACATCGCCGAACCGTTGATAGAATGTTACAATTGTGTCGATAGGCCTCGTTGTGGGCTTCTTATACCTTTCCGGGTCGGTCTTACCGAGCGTTTCACACATATAATTGGCGAACTTTCTCCAGAGGGCGACATCCTTCCTCTTGAGGTTGTCGAAGCAATCCTTTCCTGGTCCAAGCTTCTCTGCTCTGCCATCTTCTCCAAGTTTAATCTTATACTCGCGAGGATTGACAAATGCACGTAGGATCCCACTTTCTCCCATACTCTCGAGAAATTCGATGGGGCACCCGGCTGGAGGGATAATCTGGTGCCTATCGGCATAGTCGGCACAAGCCCTACTGCTCACATGGCGTTCAGCGGCCCGAACAATAACACTGGTAGGTGGGTCTCCATTCTCGTTAAAGAGACATCCAATTGTACCGTCCTTGAGGATATAGCCAACGCCAAATTTCGTGCTGTAGTCAACCCACTTGACCACATAGTTTGGCACCTCTGTCAGTGGTTTTGCTTGGTCGAATTGATCACCGGGATCTCCATGTTCCAATGCCCTTTGGAGGTTTTTACAGAGCACAACGCAGCCTTTGATGGCTTCATCTGGGAGAGTTTTGGGGAGAAGTTCCACGCGGTCCTTGGGCGAAATGAGTCTTGTCTGTTGTCTGGATGCGAGGCGCTTGGACTGGCTCGTTGTTGGCATTGTTGAAGGTTGACGGTTGAATCCCAATGCCTCCTCCTTGCCGATCGGGATGGGGTTGTCTGCTTTCGAGGCCTTATCGCTCTTCGGATCCCGGGAGTTAGCTGGTGCGGCAACTCGCCTCCCACGTAGGGTTAGCTTGTCGTCAGTCTTTGATTCCTCTGGCCATGTCTTTCGCCCAAGCTTTGACCTCGCTGCAGGAATCGGGTCTGGGATTGTTAGATGCTGAGATCTCGATTTGACTAGAGTCTTCACCCCGACGTCCGCCTTGGGCTTTGGCTCCGCCCCTGCCAAAACCTCAGTTTTCGGCTTTGCTACAGTCTTCGTCTTTCGCTCAACCCTAGGCTTTGGCTCAGGTTCTGTTGGAGGGTCTGGTATCGACTTTACTCGGGGTTTTGTCTTGGCACCTACCACTGGTTTTGATTCTGTATCCGATAGAAGCTCAGGATTCGGCTTTGTTGCGGCGCCCTCCTGAGTGATAGTAGCAGATCTTGGGTTCGTCCCCGTTATATGCTCGGGCCTAGGCTTGACCGCGGCCTTCGTTTTTATATTAGCCGTTGCTCTTCCTTGTGGCTCAACCTCGCCTCTCGGCTTTGCTGGGGAGCCTTCTGTCGAAACCGAACGTAAGACACCGGCACCCCGCATTGCTGTAGCATCAGACGAACTGGCTAAGGCGGCACTGGCAGTTACGGATCTCGTGAGAGGTCTATCAGATCGTTGGCTCTCTGGATAGTCCACTGAGTCCTTGGGTGAGGGGCGCCGTCGTGCTGACTCTAGCAAACCTTGGCCCATAGCTGCCGCTGTAGTTACGGCGGTGGATGGCCGTTGTGGAGGAGCTTGGAGAAGCTCGTTCCGGTTTAGGACATCCTTCATGATGGGCTTTTGGGGTGCGGTGGCGGATGGGCGATTCAATCCTCGAAGTTCAGCCGCATGACTCTGTTTTGGTCGTAATGGCTTGCTGTACACGTCTGGGAGAGTTGGGACAGTTATTGGTTTTGGAAAGCTACCCTGCTGGTGTGTTACTGTTGTCATTGTTGCCGGAACAACGTTCCGGAAGGTTGGAAAGTTAGAGCCAGGTCGCGATCCCTTGTAAACACTGGGACTGCCTGGGATAGGAGCAAGACCCTTCAAGTCTTCCTCTTGAATCTGGCCAATGATCTCTTTACCTCCGTCAGTACCGACGCATGGCCAATATCGCCCCTGGCTATCTTTTCCGACCCCTGCTTTCTGGCAGTATTCAAAATATTTTTGCATATTCCCTGGGGTCTGCGAGGTAGGCTGCAGAGGCACCACCGGCTTAGAATTTCGGTACTCGGGGCGAATCTCGTCGAGGAAATGGCCAGAGACGAAGAAGTTATGCTCAACAATGTCGTCTGGCGTCAGACGATTTCCAGCCTCTACAAGGAGACTGGCGACCAGGTCTTTGGCTTCATCGGGGATAATTCGCTTTTCTGGTGGAGGCCAGTCATAGTCCCGTGAGCGCACCTTTTTGTAAATATCTTCTTGGGTGCTAGCCTGAAATGGCGGCGTTCCGACAAGCATGGCGTATCTGATAAATATTAGCAGGTTCGTGCCAGAAGCCAAGGGTCTGTGGACAAACATGATTATCCCCAAACTCCACAAGTCAACCTCAAAGTTGTGCCCACTTCTACTCTTCTCGAGAATCTCAGGTGCAATGTAATTTGGTGTTCCACAGATGGTTGTTCTTCGGCCCTCTGGTGAATAGAGGAGTGCTGCAAGGCCAAAATCCCCAACCTTAATATTCATATTGGCATCTAGAAATATATTTCCCATCTTGAGATCTCGGTGAATAACATTCTTTGAATGCATATATTTGATCGCACCGGCTGTCTGGATGGTGAAGACCCGAACTTCAGGGCCGGTGAGGTATTTCCGGGCCTTAACCATCTCCATCAAAGAGCGATTTTCGCACAGTTCAAGAACAACGTATGTGTTGTCACCGTATGTAAATGATCGGTGGAAATCGACGATATTCGGGTGGTGCATCTTTGAATGAACTTGGAGTTCAGACCGAAACTGTTAAAGGATAAGATTGATTAATTTGGTAAGGAAGCTATGGGGGTCGTGGTGGCAAACCTTCTCTCGCATCTTCTTGCTTCCCATGTCAGCCCTTACGACCTTTAATGCTACCCGCTCCCCCGTCCGGCGAGTGCGTCTATCCCTCATCTCCGCCTGCCAGCACTTAGCAAAGCCCCCAGCCCCCAAATAGCCCTCCACAGCGTACTTTTGGCCTTCTTGGCCATCTGGCCCATTAGGCTCCTGGACATATCGTGGTGGATCTTCGGGGTGTATTCTAGCTCGTTGTTCTTTTCGGTCTAATTCTGGTTTTTCTTCTTGCATGGCCACCTCCTTGTGTAATGCTGGTTTGGCTTTTGGCACTGCATTTGCAGAACGGGTCGCGAGCGGCTCCATGATCTCTTAGACACCGCTAGCCGGTGAGTGAATGGCCTTAGAATTCAGTTAGGTGGATGGTGGTGAAGCGCAGAGCCCACGCAGGCCCGCAGTCGAATGATGTGCCTCGTCTTGACCCAGTAGTGAGTATCGCGGCTCTGGATTGTGCCTCTTGCGGTTGTTCTGTGTTGGAGAATTGCCGGTGAGCATCGGCCTGAAAGAGCAGAACACACATATATCAAGAACCCCCAATTCCGCGAGGCCTACTGTACCGATGGTCTAGGTGCTAGGGAGGTTCTTCAAAGGCGGCAGACTTACGGTGCTAGATGCAGAATACCTGGTCACAAGTCCCTGGATCCTAGACTGGTCGAACTCCAGGATATCGAGAGAGCAAAGTTGGAGGCTCTGTTGGGGGTTCTTGTTGTCTCGGTGCTGGCGTTGCAGATTGCAAAGGGGCCGGCAGCAATGGTCGTGGGTTGTCGTGCTCGCCGTGCTCCGTCGTGTTTCGTCGTGCTTCGTCGTGCGTTGTTATCCCAGGTTTCGGAGCTGTGGAGCTCGCGTGTGGAGTCGACGCCAAAACACCACGCGAATGGCTGATGGTTGCCCAGGCAATTGTAACGCCGAGACGAAACGACAGGGATCGGCTCCATCCCACCTCAACTCATCATCCCGCCCCATGATCGCGCCTGGGACTTCGTGCACCGGAGCTCTGTTCTGTCAGTGTTATCGTAGTCATTTCCGGCGTCTTATGCCGAGCGTGTACAATTCAAGATGCTTCCTCCATTGATTGCCTGGGGGGATTAGTATCGTACTTTATCTGCTCCTTACCACCGGGTGCCGGCTTCAACCCCTCTACGCTACTAGTTTCCCCTAATAACGTACGACACGCACAATGTCTAGCATCACCCTCAAGATCACCTCTCTCGTTATCCGGACGCTCTCTAAACCTATTGCTGTACGTTTAACAACACCACCCACTCCTCGTCCACTAATCGGGTTCGGTGTATTAGAACCAAATAAAGAGCCAAGCTAGAGAGCATCCACGTTTTCGAAAAGTATGCATCCATTTTGCACAATCCCTCCACCGTGTGGATATGCGCCTACGGCTAGGCCTGCTTCGAGATTCACCACAGCCTGGCCACGCGGCCAGGGTTCCCGCAGAGGTAGTCCAGGCGAAGAAGCAGAAGTTAGGAACTGCTGAGAAAGCCAAAGAGGCTGTGTCGGAACTGAAATCTAGCTCTAAACCAAAAGATGGAGTTGCAGATGCGACCAGACTAGATGAAGTGATGGAGAAGGCTAAAGAGAAGCCAAAAGTAGCTCCCAAGCCACGTATCCGACCCCTTACGGAAGCAAAAGCCATAGACACAGGAGCAACATTCATTAGCGAAGCCTTTCTCTTTGCCGTTGGGGGCGGATTGATCGTCTTCGAATCATGGCGCTCAAGGAGAAAGGAAAATACAAGGCGCGAAGATATCGCTGAGCGGCTCGCGGAACTGGAAGAGAGCGAGAAGGTTGCGGTGCAAGCATTGGTGGCACTGGAGAAGGAGGTTCTTCGATTAAAGGGCGAGAGCCAGCCAGACTCTGCAGCGAAACTAAAGCGGATACTCCCGAAGGAAGTTTGGGATTCGGAGGGGGATTCGGATGTGAAGGGCGATAAACCAGTGGGATGGTGGAGTTGGTTTAAGAGCCTCGGACAGGCCAGCAATAAAGTCGTTGCAAGTGAGGAGAACCCCCCACAACAACTGGACGATGGGAAATCACCGCCTAAGCCACCAGTAGAGACTTCGGATGAGGATGGACCACTAGCCACACGAATCGCACATTCCATAGCCTCGATGCGCAAGGACGCAACGCCACCGCCTACATCCCCAACAGGCGAAACGGAAGCTATTATCGACTCCACCTCCTAAGACGACAAGCCAGAAACCAACAAAACTCGCAATCGCAGATAAAAACGAATACTGCTCCTCAATGCCCTGTAACGCATCCTGCATCCCACCCAGCATCCCACCCAAAATCCCTTATAGGATAAAGCCTGCTATTGTATCTAGAACCCATATATACCCACTTCTTCCCCTCTCCTCTCTCCCCGTTCACCTGCTTATCAACAAAAATGGAGAAAAAAAAGAGTTTCAAGTATTAGATATCCACTCCATACCCGGGGACCCGGTAGCCGGGTAGGAGTGTACGGCGTGTATATTATTTGCTATCCACCCGCGTGCATGCATGTGTGTATGTACATATATAAGCCATAGGGCTAAACATCCTCTCTACATATCCTTCTTTCCTCTGTAGTTGTCAGTATTAGAAGAGTTGTCATCACCTCCACCGCCCACCACCTCCCTACCACCCCGCCTTCTCCTCTCTACCCCACCCACCTGTCCCACGAACCCAATTAATTCACCGACCGACGAGCCGACCAAAGGAGAAAATATGTTCTCCCCAACCCTACGCACCTCCCCCATCTGGTCTCCAATAATCCCCCTTCTAGAATCACCTCCGCACAACTTCCGCGGTATACCTCTTCTCGCCTCCCCTCCGAAAGAAACGAGAAAGAAAATTTTTTTTTTTTCACAAACCACCCTACTGACAAGTAAAAAACATGAAAACTAGAATCCTCAACGCTCAAAACTCACGATATTGCCCTTCCCACCAACCAAAACCACAACTCACAGCACCGGCATCTCATCCGTCACCTCCTCCTCCTCTCCCAAACAGACACCACTCCCGAGCAAACCCTCCAAGCAACACTATCCAGAATCACTCGCCTGGTAGATGGGGAAGGCGGGCGAGGCGTCGGGATCGTGTGGTTGTTATCTGGGAAGGGGGGGTATGTCGAGGTGTGCACCATGTAGGCATACCCTCACCCCCACCCTTTCCTTCTCCTAAAAAAGAAGAGGTGAAAGGGGGCGCCAAAAAAACCCCCCAACTAACTCCATCCTTTCACCACAACCCTAGCCTCCTAACCTCTCTCCCACACCCGCCGCCTCTCCTCCCACTCCCAAGCGCGCTGCATCTCCCAACACTCCTAACGCAGCTCCTCACACACCCGGCCACCCCTCCGCATGACCGCCCCCTCCTCCCCCTCTTCCCACCCGGCCTTTCCGAACACGCAACGAATGTCCTGAGCGATTTATTTCCGAGTATGCACAGTTTAAGTCTGGCGATTGGGACCGAGCGGGGGAGGGAGCTGGTGCGGAGCTATTTGGGCCAGAGAGAGGGTGAAGTGGTTGTGGAGTTTTTTTTTCTTGGTGGGAAAATAGGGAGCTAGAAGGGGTGGGGGGTTTCCATTCCGATCCCTGAAACTCCGTGGTTTTTTATAAAACTATTGAGATTTAACTTAGGCATTGCACTAGCATATTCAAATCTTACTTTGAAAACCATCGTCTCAAAATATTAAAATATTAAGTGAGTTTCCACGATGACCCGCCAAGCCATTCGAATAAAAAGCGACATCATCCATTGTTGCTTCTCGTGAAGCCAGTTAAAAAAAGGAAAGCCATGATCAGGGTATTGGCGCTTCAATGGCGCTTGCGCCTCTCGGAATAGGTATGTCGAAGCCATACAGGGGACGTCCGCGACGCTTGAGAGCGAAGATAACATCCGTAACAGTGATAGCCTTCCTATTAGAACGGTCGAGGAAGATAGCGCAGCCCTTTAGTACCTCTCTAAGATATTGAGCCAACACAGCACGCAGATCTTCATAGATCGGAGAGGAGTTACGCCCCACTAATAAGAGAACTGATGGAGGAGTGGTATTGGTATCGACGAGAAGTTAACATTGACCAATATGTTCCTCCCATGAACCCATCGGTCCACATATACTGAGGCTGAGGTTGGCATGTTGTGATTGCGCGCTGGCATCACCAAGAGGCATAGCCACCGAAGGCGGCCCTAGCGAAGGCGAAGTCTTGGCCCTTTTTTGGGTTGATGGACGGCCTCTGGCCGTCCATAAGAATCCAGTCAATATCTCGACTTAGTAGTCAAGTCTATCATTACCGCAATATGGCAGCCTAACGTATTCCACCATGTAGTTGCCGGACCCCGAGAAGTTGCCTCGAAGAGAAGGCTACCACAACCCCACCCTGGTAGATTTTGCCAAATTCAATTTTTGTCCTAGGACCATAGAAATTTAATAGGAGCTAGCCTAGTATATAAATAATTTAAAAAATAAAAATTTCAGGTTGGTGTACCAAGTATTGATGATGTAATATAGAAATTCCCTAAAGTGACCCTCTTTTGGCATACCCTCCCCTCTAAGCTTAGGGCTAAACTCAAAACTAATGCAATCAATTCCAGTTACTATAGAGAGGTAAAATAGATACTATTAGTAAATGGAGCAAGAGTAGAGCTTGTTAGATACAAAGATACAAAAATAATAAAGCACTATTTAAGAGTTAGAGCTAATATTTATAAGAATATACAAGTTTGTATATAACTTTTTACTTAACTACCCAACTTTATGATATTAACACATATATATATATAATTTGTTCTAATGTTAATTTTATCTGTAGATTTGCCTCATAATCTCAGATTTCTTATATCTTTTCTCCTTTAAGAGATATAAACCTATAAAACTAAAACATACTTGCAAAATAAAATAAGAGTTATAAGAATAGATTATAAATTATTATAAATAAATTGGCTTTTAAACCAAAGTTTTTGTTTTCTTTAACAGCTAGGAGATTTAATATAGTAGAAAAAATACTATTTAATAGGAAAAATATGAGTAAAATATCAGACGGCAAGCCTGCATCGGGAAACGGAGGGCCCACGGGCCAACCCCTGCCAAGCTCATATGACAAAACTGAGCTAACGGTGAGCATAAGTACCCAAGCTTCACCTCACCTCTCGACCATTGAACGAAAATGTCCAACTACTCTGAGGGTCTTCCTCCTGCGGCCTCTAAGCGCAGGCAGAGTACCCAATCAAGCCCACGGAAGAGGGACTCGATCTACTCACGATGTCTACAAACCTCGACCGCTTTCTCTCTCACGACAAAGAATAAGATTGCTAAACTCAATAATGCTGAGTATTGCTGGCACTGTGGGGCCAACCCAACCGACATATGCCATGTAATTTCGCAGGGAGACAAGAAAGTATGTACCATCTCCGTCCTTTTCCCCATCCTACCCTAGAGTTTGTATTTCCGTCGTATTGTCATCGTGCTAACCACTAAACTCTCAACCGGCAGTTCAAGGACCTGGTTGCACAAGGCATCCTTCCGTTTTCGAGCCTGTCACACATCGACAACGGAATCCCACTCTGCCCGCTTTGTCACCGTAACTTCGACGATATATTTAATCCGGGCTTCATATTCATACTGACAGACTTGCCGTTCTTCATCAGGTTTGAGCAAGACGACTACGAGCGACGCACACAAATGGCACAAGCTACAGGACGTCTACCTGGGCGCACCTGCCCCGCAGCACAGGACTATTTTGACCACTAACTCAAGACGGGGGTTGTCTCGGAGGACACGGACACATATGGTGGTCTCTACGCCCGATACACGCTCCGTGATTACCTTCAAAAGCTAGGCCAGCCGCCTTTCAAGCCTGGGCCGGGGCCCTTTGTGATGCCAAAACCATGGTACGGTGCTCCTATGGCAGCGATACGCAGGGCTTTTCTGGTTATCGCCAACCCACTGTTGAAATGTATTCCAGCAGATGTGGTTACGGATCTATATACACTCATCCGGCTCTACGGGTGAGACCTTTCGGATATGGACATGGTGGAGAGGGGAACTCCTGGCGGGGAATCTACTGGACTAGCTGCTCCCGGCAGTAGCTCTCTTGGTGGGCACGAGTTAGCAGCGGTAGCAGAAGGCAGCACAAGCCTAGACTGCATGACTGGTGCAGCTCCTAGTGCTACCAATAACTTCCCCTTCTGCGAAATATATAGAGATCTAGATCCATATGATCAACGTTCTAAGCCGGTTCCTACTGCATTTCCGACCGTAGTTGAAGCCAACAAATTCATGTCCATCTCGTTATATGGCTCTGGGCCACAACTAGAGGAAACCGGGATGCACTCAGACATGGTAGTCTTGGACGATGGTACTCAGCTCTCAATACCGTGGAAGTGGGGTCCCACTTCAACGATCGAGATGGTGGCGGAGTTCTACCAGTACGCAGGTAAGCCAGGGAAAGTATATCGGCCCACGGGGTTCTACCAGCGCGCAGGTAAGCCGGGAAAGTATACCGGCCCACG
>JAJDFF020000279.1:9943-43899 GCA_021527025.2 Geoglossum cookeanum | reverse complement strand
CTTAAGCAAGCAATCAATTACATTCAATTCTGAGCTATCTACATGCGATCGTACCTCCGTAGCCTTCATTTCCAATACTTGCTCTCACGGCCCCCACCCAAGTTCATTCTATGTGCCGCCGGTATCTATCCATATATTATATGCTTCAATCTCTCGTTGCGATGGGCAGTGGGGAGTCTATAGCCTCTCCGGACATGTCTGACACTTCCGGAAACCTGCACACGGAGCTTTTGCGTTACTGGCCCGAAGAAAAGCTCCTCATCTGTCGTCTCCGCGGATTTTGTCGGAGTACCTACGAGCCCGCGGAGCACTTCGAGAAGAAGCATCGCTGTCCTGAACAGCAGACCAAGCGATGATGGCCCGGCCCCAAAGCGCCAACGACTTGCAATGGTGGATACATCGACACAGACTTGTAGGCTCATTTGCCCAACTGCGACCAAACGCTCCCAACCCTCACGCCATCGTTCACCACAACTTTGGCTTCAACCTTTGGTACGTGCGCGCGCTACCCTTCATAGTCGCGCCTATCTAACAGACACCGTCACCAGCTACTGGTACCACCGAACCGTTGCCGACACCAGCACTACTCCCTTCCATATGTCCGATATCCTTTCTCCCCCCTCACCTGCACCCGTCGAGGACCAGACCCTTCCTCTATTTCATACGCGCATGTACCTAGGTGCCAGCTGGAATCGCGCTCACTGCCCTCCCGAGCCTGTCAGACACCGCCGGCAGGACTTTGCCAAAGTCCATCAAGCCATTGGTGGTGGGTGTCCCACTTGCTGGTTTCTTTTCGGCAGTCTTTATGATCACGACTATAGACGTCGCAGGGATACCATTGCTCAGTGGGATGCGTTCATGGAATATCGTGGTCTAATAAAACACACCGGTAGAGTGGATCACGACCTGGCAACGACCATGGTATTGCCGGGGTCTCTATACGGAAGTGTGGTTTCCTGAACTGTTGTGATTTTTGACGCGCTAATCTATACAAGACTCTCCATTCTCCCCATCTAGTAAGCCATCCAGTTATACACTCACGGTACTCGCATCTAACTACTGTCGCAGACTTCGCCAGATATTGCTACCTGTTTACACCCCACCCATATATCTCATCTATCCTTGTCACTTGTCCCTGCGCTGGCCGAAATCTGCCCCTGCTGCTTTGAAGTTCATGTATTTCATATATATTGTTTACTACTTAGTGCTAAAGAATGTGTGCATGCATTGATGAGTGTCACTTACAGGATCTACGATTTCTAGATTGTCATAGACACTTTTGACTCGTCGGACACCTACCCCGCGATACGAGCCAACAGACATATCACTCACGACAACTCAACGGTCCAGATATCCTCTTTTCGACATTGAAGGACATGGACAAACAACGCCCCCGAGTGTGCTACGTCCTGTTTAGAACCAACCATCATGCATATTTGAACATCGCAGAGGGATTACCCCACTTCCACAGCTAGTGGCATACGTTTCGGATTCAACTTCGAACTACATATATAAATGAATTCCGGCTAACTCTTGCTGCTAGTTAATCTCCCGCCACTTCCTCCCTCCCGCTCGCTACCTCTTCTTCTGGCACTCGCCATTCCCCTCCGCCACCTCCTCCCTCTCCTGCTATTCCTTCTCCACGGCACCCGACATCTCTTCACCCTACTTAGCATATATGATGTATCCTCGACCAACATCTCATGTGTGACGAAGGGAAAGGTAGGGCGACAGCGGAATACATGCGACTAAGATGGCTCGACTAGGCATCGAGATTCTATCAGATGGCACATACAGACTGTTGGAAATGGAGGAGGACAATTGAATAGCTTAATGTATCTAAACTATGCGGGAACCAACTAAAATTAAATACACGAGTTCATGCTCAGGTAGCGAATCTTCCTGAGTTCTCCAACTGATGCCTAGAGCATCACCACATCGATGCCTAGAGCATCGTCACCACGGTTGCCTGTGTGAAGGCAACCTCCACGCCATCACCGGTGCCTTTCCTTGCTGAAATTATCTTTGTCTTGGTCTGACATGTGGTAACATAAGAGCCACAATTTCCTGCCTACCATGTTCGTCAACCACGTACCACACCCAGCTGCATCTTCGTGAGACAACGAAACTGAACCCACAATTCAATGCACTTCCAAATGAGTTTTTTCAACCCTTCGCAGGGCCTGTGAGCTGTAGGATCCCACAGGCGGGCGTTTGGCCAAAAAGGCTCCTGGAAGTGGCGTCGGCGCCCTCCTGTTTCGCTCCAATGGGGAACTCGTTCGTTCTCGCGTCGATTGTAACGCTCAATAGTATCGCGAGAGCAACCCGGCCGGGCTCTTATGGGTGAATCTTTTGAAATTCGCGCACGAGAATTATACCCTACCGACTTCAGACTTCCCCGGAGTTGGTGAATAAGCGCCACAGCGGGTTTGGACATATAAAGTCCAATTATCTATTTTATCTGAAAAACTTTTATGTACCTAAGTTCGGAGCTCAATATTCTAATAGGATAAACTGATGCATGAGCTTAGACTTCGATAGTGAGCTTGTATTGGGTTTGTTCCCAAGACTATTATATTGTCAATTAGTATTTTAGAACCAAATACCAGACAACTTTCCAGTACTATAGTAGAATATCTGGATAGCTATCTTATTTCCTATAAAGTGAAAAGTAGTAGAAATAAAAAAGATATGGTTCATATGAAGTTTATCTGGTTTTATTTCATTCAATATCTATACTAATCTTAAAGTTCTATCTAAACTTCCATAGAGCCGATCATTTGGATCCGGATCACAACCTAGAACCAGACCACCCACCACTACCACCTTACTAACAATGGCCCGATGCCCACTCTGAGCACCCAGTTGTCCATACAGAGTTTTTTTCCTCTCGTCCCCCCACAGCTAAGCAAGCAATCAAAATAACTCACCGATCAACTACTATTACATGGTTATATAGATCCAGATTTTGCAAAAAACCTTGACACACGGAGATTAACAACAGGTTATGTTATCATGCTTGGCCATGGACCAATCAGATGGATCTCAAAGCGACAACCTACAGTAGCCCTTTCAAGCTGCGTAGCAGAGTATATGGCCGAGACTCAAGCAGCCGAGGAGGCCATATAGCTTTGGCGTTTATTAACAGAACTTGGTTACACAAGCTCTGGATAACTGTTTGGATTTATGCCGCCAACCAAGGAGCAATTGCACTGGGGAGAATCCGGAATGCCATACTCTGACTAAGCATATCGATACGCAATGGCATTTCGTCCGTGAGCAGACAGAACTCGGTACTAAATTCAAGGAATTTGTTAAGAAATTATGCTTGCGTAAGGTCAATCACTGCACGAGTAGCAGAGCACTTTCGGATTGAGGGGGTGTGTCGCGAATAGTGACTACATATAGAGCATGTTGCCAATGGATGGTGACTCATTAGAGGGCTGCAAAAGCCTCTCCAGTACTCCAAAAGGGCTCACGACTAGGTCTCAATACAATCACGGCTCTTCCAGTCGGACTCGCTTCGGCGCAGAAGTTATCACTATCAGTTCAGATAGCAATGAAAGCGACGATGACTTTGAGGAGTTGATGCCTCAAAGGATAACTTCGGGGCCGGGAGAAGCAGCAAAGGGGAGCGTAACCTCTTCTAAGGTGGCCCCCGAAGTGAGCAGCAAGCCGCGAAAAGTTAGCCTGACTCTGCGGGAAAGAATCGCAGCGAAGTACGAAAGAGCTGATGCAGGGAAAACAGCCGCGAAATCAACAGCAGCACTAGGACCAGAGCAGCATGTTAGGAGCCTAAAGACAGAACTTGACATGATAAGCAGGATCTCGAGAATGAGATCAACTAACCCATGGGTGGAGAGCAGGGTCAGCGATCAGCGGCCAACTACCGATAAACAAGTGCAGAAGGCAGGAGCTGGACAGAAAGCCGATGGGATTACGAAAGTAGATCCTGGTAGTTCCATCTTACCAGGAGACGGTGCTACAAGAGGGAAAGTACCGGTTGTTGTGGAGGAAGACCAGAGCCACTACGATGAGCCGGGTCGGCGGCCTGACAATTAAGGCGCATGGTATCCTCTTCACAGAGGTTAGCTTGGAGTCAGTTGCGCAAGTGAAACTTATAGCGTTCTGTGTGGGGTTGTGTGTGCTTATATACGCGTGCGATGGCGTGATCCGACAAAGTGACTCAAACTTGTTCTATTAGAGCATATCCTCTTACCCAGCCCACAATATGAGGCGATATAATATTGGAATTTGAATAATTAAAAAATGGGATAAAAAAGGGTTGAGAATGAAAAAAAAAGATAGAAGATAGGGTGTAGAATGTGTTGACAAGTGCAAGCATATTGGTGTTTAAAATGGGGAGTTTTTTTTTTTATTCAAAGCAAGATTCGAACTCAGACCCTTTAAAGGCGGGGTAGCCTGAATATATTATTATCTATCTAACCACGCGGCTATATTACAACTGCCATATACTTTCTGGAACTTTCCTATAACCCTTTCCGGGTACTGACCTGCCGCCAACCCCCTGTAATTGCAGCACATTGGGAACTTGCCGCTTATCTGAAAGGAGGCCCTTAGCTCGTGGCCCGGCTTAGGACAGTGTAGAGAGAAAGTCGATTACAGCGAGACGAATTCGACTGCCCCGGAGGTTTGTAGCAACAATACCATTTCATAAGAGTAAATAGAATAGACAAAGACATAACTAATTACATTTGCTGGTCTTGGAGTAGTGCTGCTGCTCTTTGGCTACATCCAGATATGGTCCGCGCTAGTATGTACTATATTTACAAGAAATTTGTCACTGGCGTAGGGGGTTCTAGCCCATCTTTGTCAGAGTAGAAATTGTTGAATTGATTAAAGTGATTAGTATAGGGTGTCGGTGTAGCCACCGTACATTTTTGCGCGGCCACCCCCTCACGTGATGGACGCGAAAGTCGCGGCCTGGACGCGAGCTTTCGCGTCCATCGCTACCCGCTCAATGCTGCCCACCCAATACTGCCTGACAGCAAAATGGGCAATCAGTCTTTTGACTAATTAATGGTTTCTTGCGATCAACTACCTAGTCTCGTACTCTTCCTCCTTTTACATAACTAATGGTTCATGCTCTTATTTCTCCCTTCCAATTGCAATGACTTTGTCCAATAGCAATAGCATATTCATGATGCCTTGCAAAAGACTATATAGCAGTCTCAAGTTCTTTATAGGTTTTGAATGTTGCGAGGCATGACCTCGGTGTTGCGAGGTATGACCTCAGAGCATTCCGCTCAGGGGTAATGGGCTGGTCTAGGCAATGCTCCACCCACGTCATTGGGTCCGAGCATTGCCCATGGGACCAGCGATGAAGTCATGGCACCTTGTGATATGGTGCCATGACGTCCACTCGTTCGGGCGGCTTGCTTTGCGCCTCCTAACGGAGGCACCACTTTTATATAAGGAACCTCATATGTCGGTGTTCCATGGGCAAGTGAGCGAGGAGCTCATTGCCATGCGCTTGGCGGCGGTGGTATGTGGCACGGTAGGACAGATTTGAGTATTGAGGTAGAGTTGAGCTCCATGCTGCTGCTGAGGGGATTCTTGAAGGATAGTTTTACCAAAAGTCTCATGTGCGATAATGTTGACTGCTTTTAGGGTAACATGCTTATTGGACTAGATACCTTGCATATACTGCTGCAGCTATCTATGCATCCTATAGTGGGGTGGGCGGTGGCCGCGCAAAAAGCGGTGGCCGCGCAAAAATGTACGGTGGCTACACCGACACCCTTAGTATAATGAATTCTACTTACATCATCGACGAGGTACTCAAGGAGGGTGGGGCCTCATAGAGAAATGAGGTTTACGCAGATAAAGATAGTTACCTGGTTGATTCTGCCAGTAGTCATATGGTTGTCTCAAAGATTAAGCTGTACATATCTAAGTATAAGTAATGTATATGGTGAAACTGCGAATGGCTTGTTAAATCAGTTATCGTTTATTTGATAGTACCCTACTACTTGTATAACCATGGTAATTCTAGAGCTAATACATGCTAGAAAGCCAATACCCTTCGGGGCTCCTTGGCGACCCATAATAACTGAACTAATCGCATGGCCTTGCGCTAGCCATGGTTTATTCAAATTTCTGCCCTATCAACTTTCGATGGTAGGATAGTGGCGTATATTAAGGTTGTTGCAGTTAAAAGCTTGTAGATGAACCTTGGGCCTGGCTGGCCGGTCCGCCTCACCGCGTGCACTGGTCCGGCCGGGCCTTTCCATTTGGCTAGCCACATGCCCTTAATTTGGTGTGTTAGGGAACCGGGACTTTTACTTTGAAGAAATTAGATTGTTCAAAGCAGGCCTATGCTCGAATACATTAGCATAGAATAATAAAGTAAGATGTATGGTTATATTTTGTTGGTTTTTAGGAATGTCGTAATGATTAATAGGCGTTGGAATATCCTGTGTCGCGGGTAGCACGGAGCTGCCCGGGGCTTCTTCTGTAACAGCGAATGGAGGACAGCCAATTTGCGTGGCTCCTATTTGGCTGGCTCGAAGCGCTAGCGGGCGAAAAAGTTTTCTTCTGTGTCTTTTGACCGCGTCACCTTCTTACATACACATAACCAATATACCAATAATCCTATCTTCTATTCCAACAACAGGGATAGTCGGGGGCATCGGTATTCGATTGTTAGAGGTGAAATTCTTGGGTTTGTTGAACACAAGCAAATACCGTCGCACCCAAACGGTGTGACCCTCGGATGTGAGCCGTGGCTGAGTGCATTCCATAAAGCTAAGACCATCAGATACCGTCGGGGTCGCCCAACTACGACCTGGCTTGTGGAGGTTCCAAGCAAGTCTGAGCTACCGCTCGGGTAACAAGTTGAAGGGCCGCGAGTGTCTCCTCCTCACGAATTCATTCTCCTTTACCTCCTCGTGGTGGCCCTGGTTTCGACTAAAATTGGAGATGTGATCTTGTGGGGTGGAATCTGGTTCAAATTGTCTCTCCCTCAGGTTTCAGTGTTTCAACTAGTTCCGTGGTTGGGTGGGATTTCTCGGCCTATGCTAACGGTGCCGGTGTCGGGCCCTGTGGTATGCGATCTGCTGGCCGGGGGGTTCTGCTAGTACGGTCTCCGGGGTTAGTAGGTGAATTAGTATTCATAATTAGAATGTGCGTAATCGTGCTCTGATGATGGTGATGATGATGTCTATTTAACGTCCGAAAAATAGTAATCGTGCTCTCGGACAGTACTGAGTCGGAGGGAGAGTGACGCCGCGGGTGAGTGTCACGTGTGCTCGGTTGAGCCTGCTGCTGCCCCATGCGAATTCGGCCGGAGCTTAAATACACTCGCCTTCCGCCTTCCGCCTTCCACCTTCTACATCTCCGCGGTCGCGTCGCTCACCCATAGAGTATCATCTTTCACGGAACCCACTATCGTATCTGCTTTGCACAATGTCCTCTCCTCCATCTCCTCGATCTCCTGTTCCCCATGGTCATTATCAAGACTCGAGTGGGGAGACGAATGTCACGACAGCGACGGAAGCTACGACGGCCTCTTCAACCGAAGGCCTCTCGCTCGTGCTCCTCGAGATGACCCGCCTCACTGACAAGTACCCAAACGCTTACAACGACTTCCATGGCAGTGGAACTCCCTGTGTCTTCAAGACTGGCCTGGACTGGCATGTACCTAAAGGTCCTCAGGCCCAGCGTATCATCCGTGAGGCCCGCCCAATTTACCGTCACGCCATTGGAAGCACTTGGCTCTCTATTGGCAAGCTCATCTACCAAGGTCTCGACTCTCTCGATGTAAAGTGGACATCCATCAACCCACTCGCCTATGCCGATGTTGGGAAGTCTGAGCCCTTCTGTCCTTTCATCCTCTCCATTGGTGTAAAGCCCCACTCCCTCCTCTATGGCGCCGCTGTCGCCGCTGCCGCTGTCGTCAAGGAGATCCTCGCTGAGGCTGGCTTCCCTACCATTGAGGTGGCCTTTGTTGAGTCAATAGTCACTCGTTCTGTTGCTCCTGGTCCTAAGCTCCTTTCATTTGACCCCCTCCTCGACGACGTCCCTAATCTGCGAAAACCCTTTACCACTGCTCTTGGTCTCTCCATTGCGCCTCTCAAGTACCCCCACTTTGAGGGCACAGCTGCTCTCTACTTCCGCCTTAGCAAAGACGACAAGCGTACCGCCATCCTGACCTGTGCTCACGTTGCCCGTCCTCCTCCTATCTATGCCAACACAGGCCTGACGCATAAGAATGATAGCCAGGCTCATGAGAAGTTTGTTGCACTAGGTAACAGGGGCTACACCAATGCCGTCAATGCCATGATAGCTACTACCAGCAATCTTGTCGACTCTATCGCAATCTGGAATGACGCGCTTGCTAGGTTGGGGAAGCCTTCAGAGGGAGAGAACAACATGATCACTGAAAGTCGCGAGGAGAACTTGGGGTTGGTGGCGAGAGCGACTAAGAAGATTAAGAAGGTGAATGCGATCCATGATGAGGTCACTGAGCACCGTACTATCCCTGACCAACGCGTCATTGGCTTTGTACTTCACTGTGAGAAGATTGAGGTCTCAGTCGAGCCTCATAATTTTACCAAGGACTGGGCCCTCATAGAACTGTATGAGGAGAAAATTGACTGGTCTACGTTTAAGGGAAATAAGGTTTATGTCGGTATGTCTTTTTGCATATCTTTGTCTCCATCTCCTCTTCTACCTCTTGTCTTTATCTCTCACTACATTTTCTATCCCCCCTCTTCCTATCCTCAGTTCCAGCTAACTATTATTCCTCTTTGCTCTGCAGGCGGTAACTTCTCGATCACTGACTTTGGCAACATGATGTTTCCTCAGCCCATCGATCGAGCGAACTACCATTATCCTAAAGATGGTCTCCTCCAAGCCTATGGTGTCGTTAAGGATATGGAAATTCGTGACCCCCAGCAGCTTGACGTCCACAATGAGAAGTGTCTGCTTGTCGTGAAGAATGGGTTGACTACGGGGACTACCTTTGGTCGTGCTAATGGTCTAGAGTCCTTCACCCGCACCTACTCTGACTATCACATCCAGCATACATCTGTCGAGATTGCCGTCCTACCCTATGACAAGACACGTGGCAAATTCTCCCATGCCGGCGACTCTGGATCCATCGTCCTCACTAGGGATGGTCGTATTGTTGGAATGCTCACTGGCGGCGCAGGCCTTAGTGATGAGAATGACATCACATACCTCACCCCTTACTGGTGGCTTGAGCAGCAGATCAAGTCCAAGTACCCTAGCTGCTTCCTCTATGAGGTCATCCAGTAGAATCAGCAGCTCTACTCTCACGTCAACCAAGCCAAAACAGAACAAAGATTATTGGCGGGAAGGAGCATAATTGTCAGTACTGTTCCCGCTGTCTAGCCCCGCCGGTGTAGAATTAGCTAATGTCTCCATTACTGGCGTAGTCTAGTAAGTACTGTACTAGATAGTGATAGTAACAGCAGCGGAATAGATGTTGCAGTTGAGTGGCACGTAGTTGAGTGGAACGATGGTAGTGTTTGGAGCATCATTCTCGGTGTTGCCCCCCCGCTCCCGCCTTTGTCCTTTGACTCTCAAGTTCTAGCTACTTCACTGCAATTTCATCCTATTTCCTGAGAACGCTGCTACAACTGAAGTACATTTCTAGCTAACATACTGTGGAACTTGTGTGGATGGATGAACTCATGTGAAGATTGAATCTATGAGAAGAGGAGGCTTGATATACATAGAGGTAAGTGTTACCCTACATGGATACTAGCTGAGTATAACACGTCCCGTCTCACACATACACATCTCTTCTACTCCTCTATCCATTCTTCTCGACTCTCCTCTTCCTCCTATACCCTCTTTCTTTCAGGCCCTCTTGTCGTAAGTAAGTACTATCTGTCGGGATATCGGCCCTACGGCGATGCCTGAGCACCCGTACACTATCCGGCTAGCTACCCAAGGGACTAGGTGGAGCATTACAAACCCCACAACACTGACCGCATGCTATAATCTTTTCTCTTTTTTTCCCTCTATCTTGCGGCCTGCTCCTGTACCCAGCAATAGAGCGGACTTGCCGTCAATAACATATTGTGGCTCTTTTAATTACACACACACTTACTCTTTACTTCGTGACTCATGACGCTATCACTAAACAATAGATTCTCTACAAACTAGTTACAAGGCCTGCCTCTATATAAGTTTACATACATGGCAGGAATAGGGGTTCCAGTTCATGGCTTCAGTAGCATAGGCTGGTATACTACGGATCTCCTTTAGATTTGCTCCCGTGATTCAGCGCTCCTTTCCTTTATCATCCTCCTCTGTCCACGCAGTTTTCCGTAGCTCTACATACCTCCTGCAACTGAATAGATCATGTTCTACCGTCTCTAGACCCTACAGCCACATCTGTCGTTTCCGACCTCAGGGACGTCCCGACTAAACAGATAGTGTCGGAAGCCGATTCTGCCTGTTCTTATCGAGTTAGTATCGACCCGGGCGGTTTTCTAAGCCCTTGATGTGGCCTAAGCATTTTTCTTTTCCAATAAAGGATCAACCTAACAATTTTCAAAAGTTGCATCTATATTAAACTGAAACGTGCGACAAAAGTCCAGCTTTTAGATTAATTTTCTGACTATGGGGCTTTGGTGCAGCGCCTGGTCGGCACTATTGCTTGTTGGTGTTGAGAAGGATATTCATGGGGTCAGTTGCGGAGGTGCAGCTTGCTTGTTCTACGACAGGTTCGCGGGGTCTACATACTAGCGTGTTCCCGATCTCTAACTTCCGGGACCCTAGATTCGTTTTAGGGGGGGAATCGCCTATCAGAGAACATAACATTATAAAATTTCCAACCGAACCGCTTCTCCTAGCGTTTGGGGATGAATGAACTCAGGCATAATAACTCATGCGCTGAAAGAGGCTCCACCACTATTTGCAGACAGGTAATCACATATATACACACCTTCCCTACAGCCACCAATGAGTTCTCTCCTTACTCCAGATATATTTGCTCCACTGTCCCTAAGCACCATGAGAGCCAACCAGTAACACAAGAAGGAGGGGTTTTCGCACCAACGAGTCATAGTCTCACTAGACAACTCTCCCGCGTTTCATAATCTCCCCCAAAAAAAATTAAATAAACAAATACCGAAGGGATGGAATCCGAGTCGCGGTTCTAATTGAGCAATTTGTTTGGGTTTTTAATAAAAATAAGGGTTATTTACCGAAATACTACGAATTCTAATCTAAATTACTCGGATACCACGAAAGTCTTACTCAAATACCACGATTTTTGACAATATATAAGTAAAACTTATTATAGTTTTTAGTGGACTGATTATGTCATCACGGGTCAAGAATTCTTGACCCGTGATGACATAATCGATAGGGTTTAAATTTTAAAACCCTATATGCAGTCTTTGCAGGATGTATGCATTAGTTTACCCACATATATAATATTTATAAAGTTGAACTTTTTTCAAACTACTTTATCCTCAATGGCATATCTATAACTTGCCTGCCCTTATTTTTACTCATTCAACTTATTATAAGTGATCTAGCGTACTTACAATCAATACATTACCAAGATGATTATGACAGATGGTTTAGTATCTCTTACAATAATGTCTATCTCATATTCTATTCCTATTGAATTGCGATCAGATTTTGGTACTCTCAATGGTGCTCGCAATACAATTCGTATATTCATAATTGATAAAGGAGAATCTTTTGTTGTATCACATTCTGATCGTACTTGTTACTTAGTTGCATGTAAAGATACTTTCTGTAAGTTTGTAGTTCGTGCTACTGTTTTGAAAGGCCCTATAGTTCATATTAAATGATATGTTCCTCATACTTGTAGTCCGATTACTCATAAGGACTTTTGTTATGCTTATTCAGTTGCATTTCTTTCTGAACGTCATCAAGCAACTGTGGCAGACAATCGTGAAGTCTTGCCAATACAGATTCAAAGTATTGAGCAGATTAATCATGGTAATACCAGGGTTAACTATTAGCAAGCATGGTGTGTTCGTAAAGCTTTAAGACAAGAGTTAGAAGGAGATGAGGGAGAATGTTTCAAAAAGCTTCCAACACTTTTGACCATTCTGACGAACATGATAATCATAATCATGTGGTGGTCGAAACACGAAACAAACGATTTTATTATATTGTTATTATTCCTGAAGCAGTACGAGCAGCATTTGAAGCATGTTGACCATTTATCGCTTTAGATGGATGTCATACAAAGTCTCGATTTCGGATGACACTTCTTGTTGCTAGTACATTGGATGGAAACAATAAGATTTTGCCTTTAACTTGGGCTATTATGCTGGTTGAAGATGGTGATAACTGGACTTGATTTTTTAGACATATGAAACCATGGTTTTATGGGATCGATAGAGCGGATACGGTATTTATCAGCGATCGAGATAAAGGTCTTCAAACAGCAGTCTTCAATACCTTTCCAGATGCCAGTTATTCGCATTGATGTCAACATCTTGCAAACAACATTCAAAAGCATTTTGGACTTCAAGTACGAAATACATTTTGGAAAGCTGCATATACTTGGGATAAAGATGCTTTTGATAGAGCTATAGCATCTATTAAAGAGTTGAGTGGACCTGCAGTAGAATATATTCATACCACACCTCACGAATCTTGGGCTCAGTATGCATTTCCAAATGCTCAGTTTGGACACATCGCCTCCAATATTGCAGAGTCAATTAACTCTTCCCAGAATACATATCACTCTCTTCCGATTATCTATTTGTTGTTGTCTATCTGGACGAAAGTTATGACAACAATTCATAGTTATCGAGATCAAGTACATCGTTCACATCATATTACTGACTATGTAATGTTCAAACTTAATAAGAATTATCAACAAGCACAATGATATCATATCGAATGTCCATACGATAGTCTTGCACAAGTTTTGTGCCTAATAGTATTACACATATTGTCAATCTTCACGATCGAAACTGTACTTGCAGCGAATTTCAGGAATATCTTATTTCTTGTCAACATGCGATAGCTGTTTGTTTACAATAAAACCATGATCCTTATGATTACGTACACAATTGGTATTCGATTCATTATTATTATGCTACTTACTCGATGCATATACAACCTGTATGTGAGGAGGATTTGGTTGTTGAATATAGTGAATGTGAGGCACCAATTCTTGCTAAGCAACGCGGACGTCCGAAAAAACGTCGATATCGTCAGGGTGAAGGTGCAAGTCATAGACAAATTGTTTGTGGACATTGTGGGGAACAAGGTCATAATCGTAGAAGTTGTCGCAGTGCTTTAGGAGTTTAATGTGAAGTAGAAAAAATCGTGGTATTTGAGTAAGACTTTCGTGGTATCCGAGTAATTTAGATTAGAATTCGTAGTATTTCGGTAAATAACCCTAAAAATAATAATAATAATACCGCATTCGCTAGCTAGTTGTCTTCTTACCACCGTCAGCCTCATGGCTGTATGTAAAAATAAAAATAAAAACCCCTGCCGGAATCGTTGAGTCACAACAGTAGGGGATGTTTCCATATGGTTGGTTCTTGTCCTGCTTAGACACGTCTGAAGAGAAAAAAACAATGATACGCTCTCTTGCTCTATTTAGCACTACCGCCACCTCCTCAGACTAGTCTGGGTCCTAGATATCAAAAACCGAAGCCATAGGCAGGGAGGAATAGTGGAGAAACTTCTTTTTTCTTTACCTCGCCATGACAACAACAGACGCGCCGCTATCATAAGTCAGTCTCTTTCGCATTCTCAATTTCAACAGTTCGCCGTTGAGCTTCACCAGTCCCTGGTTATCCCCTCCTTTCCACACCACCGACGATGGCGCAAACACCATCGCCTCGCCGGTTTTCAGACTGAGAATGGTTTTGAAGAGCTCGCTGGCGCTGTTGTCGTTGTCGTTGGTAACTGATATATGTCTGCGCAGGACGTTGAACCAATCGGGGCTTGAAAACCTATGGACAATGGTGATAGAGTATAGGTCGATGAGGTCGGGGGATATTGTCGGCTCTTGCGTTGAGATTATGACATGCACGCCACAGTGTCGTTGTTGGTGGATTACGCTCAGCAGGGAGTTAGTTAGGTCTTTGGATGCTGGAGTATCGATCAAGTACTATAGGTGAACTGTTAGCATTCTTCAGGGGAGAAAGCGGAATTCCAAGCGGCTGTTTACCTTGTCGGCCTCATCCACAATGACGACTTTACCAATCTCGAAACTAGACTCGAGGTACATGTTCATGCATATTTGGAACAGCACACAGGCTGTGTTAGGATCCATAAAAGGACATGATAGGTCGACGATGGTAATACCGCCAGCTTCAAAGTTTGGGCTGGCTGTTGCGCCTTTAAGATCCAGGAATGACTACAAGAGATCTAATCACTGATTCAAAAAGTCCCGTTGTTTAGGGTCGAGATTAATTTTACCCAGCTGGTGTTTGAAGGCAGTATAGTCGAGCACCCCGGTAGACTTTTCGGCCATCTGACATGGGCTTTTCGTAACCCGGCTCATACAGAGTGGCGTGACTTGGGATTGATCGACAGACATCAACTTTAGCATTGTGCCGACGTTCAAGTCTCTCGGGTGGAACTTAAACAGATGAATCTTCATAACAGGGATGGCCTTGTACGAATCCCTTAAAGTCAGGCAGCTAGAAGGCGACACGAGGAGGGTCACTGAAGCTACCATTGAATGGCCATGAGAATTCTGGCTGAGAAGCGCCAGGTAGGCAGCTTTGCTAGGTTGGAAATTGGAGCGGGATGCAAGCTCTGCAAAGTGGAACACTAGCGCGGAGAGGGGCTTATGGAGGACCCCCAAATCTATAAAGAAGATAAGAAAATTCTTTATCAACGCTGTTAGTGTTGAAAATTATAGATTGGCATTTATGAGAAGCTTGCTTGTCCTAAGTACAAAGAGCGGACAGAAAAATTCTTCTTGGGGCGCCGGGCGCCGAGCCACGAAATGGGTGTAGCGTAAATTGGCTTGCCTCTATTCCGCGCTACGGGAAGACTCAACCGTTGGTACGCCACCTTCCATTTCAACAGTTAGGACCGCTAAAGGCCTAAGGTGATTAAAGTTTAAGTAGAATCTGCTCACCAATTAAGCAAGAAGTAGTATATGACTTTCCCGGTGTGTCTCCGGGCAGACGAGAATCAACATTGTATACCGAGCGTCGAATTCGACTGCTCCGGAGGTCTGATACCCACATTGTATTCTGAGAGCTCACCACTTTTCTGCAGCGGCTCCCCACATCGGTACGACCTTCGGGATGACCTTCGGCATGTCAGGGTGACTTTCGGAGTACTACAATGGGGTTCCAAGGTTATCGGGAAGTCAGATATCGGGTTGGAGAGTTTAGAGATATGGAGATATCCTAGCAAAGTCTCCAGAATTAAATCAAGTAATGTTCTTATATATATAGGCTTGAGTAGACAATGTAAATCCTTGAACAACATTCATCCTGGCATTGTGGTCTCCTCCTTCTAACTTACCCGACTTTGTTATTACTCCTATTCAGGAAGTAATTGAAAATATCCCTTCTTACTACCTTCTACTACCTTAATCAGATGAAGTTCTTAATCCTGATGAAGCTTATGAGTGCCTATAGAACTAAACTTTCAGCTAGGGGTTCTATATTGTCATTACCGGTCGTGATAAGGCAAATACCTATATCAGATATATCTATATACACCATAGCCATACAACAAGAAATTGGCGCCAACTAGATGAACATAGATCTGAGAAAGGTAACAGACAGAAGAATTATACCAATGTTCGAGCTAAAGTATATCTCTGGCAGGTATATCTATGTCAGGATGCTGGGAAACCGCCAGCACCCAAGCACCCATACGCTACCCGGCGGGCTACCCGAGAAGCCCATGACACCATAGAGTCACAACACTGGTAACAACATTGGTGCTTAACACCAGAACACGTGTATATAAAGCCTCGAGTTACCACACTCGTTTTCCTTTCTCCTCTTCTCTTCTCCGTTCTGCAACTTGCCTCTACCCTGTACGTAAGGTAGCAATCGAAGCATCTGCAGTTCTCATAGCTGTCTTATAGTTTGAAGAACCATTCGAGCTGTATGGGACAGAGTCACCGTACTACTTCAGCTGGGCAAGGATTATAGCTTACTAAGGTTGGAGTTTGCACAGCGAACCCAAGGCGACGTTTCAGGCACCTGGAAGCGTTCATATTGTAATCTAGCTGGCTAGTCACAATATGGTTCATTTTATGAGTCTCACACATGCACTCGCCGTTCTTTGCTCCTTAATCAATTTTGCCCATACACAGCCTGCAACAACATTTTTCTACCTGGATGTGTTCTCGCGCTTTTTGCATCTTCTATTCTAGCGATATGCCTAAACACCTGGCTGGCTTAAAGCATTTCCTCGTAGAAGTGTTAACTAATAGGCCCAGGTATCAATACCCGGCCTATCCTCTTGTATCTACCTTCTTTCCTCTTCGTTCTGCAATTTCTACCAATAAAGGCTTTATTGAACTGCCACGTCCCCGTGAATCTACCATGTTCTCACATCGAGCGTCCCCGCGGCAGCAAAACGCCCGTGGCGTGGTGCAGAATCCTGTTTTCTGCTGTATCCATTATGAAGGTTGGCGCCAAAAGCTTTCGCGCACATAGCGCATTGATTCTAGCGCCAACACCTGTGTTGAATATATTATCAATTAATTACTTCTATCTAGCTCCTGTACAGTGATTGAGGCGCCTCTTATAGGCAGCCGGTATACATGGCCACCGCGGTGGCAATGCTAGTCTGTAAGCATGCGAGCCCTCTAGAAGGTTCGCCATACTTCAGGGGCTAGCTAGCTACTGCTAGCGTATGCCTGACCAATGGTCCGCCGCACCAACTAACAAAGTGGCTCGCATTCTTGACATGACTCTTTGGTGGGCGATAGGTAGGTTTTAGTCGATACCATACAAAAATAATTTTTTTGAAAATGAAAATTAACCCCAGAACATTTTTATGCGAAGTCTCGACCGAACGCATCCCGGTGGGTATATGAAAGAGGCAGGAAGGATAAGACAAATAAAATATAGGATGAGCCACGGCTTAGGTGCTTGGTGATTCTATTATTCTATTTGTTAAACCCTTAGGTTTCTAAGGTTCACTAGAGTTGGGAATTTACCTCATCTAAAGCTTAGGCATTCGGGTGGTCAGGTATTTCCCAGTCTAAAAGTGACCGTTGGGCTGCCCTGTCTCTTTTATGATCAAGAACTAGGTTCATTTATATTCTAAATGGTTGATGCAATCTTGTGGCTTCGGGCCTAAGTATTTCCAACACCTAGGTTTCTTGGTTGCTTTTATGATCAAGAACTAAGTTCATTTATATTCTAAATGGTTGATGCAATCTTGTGGCTTCGGGCCTAAGTATTTCCAACATCTAGGTCTCCTAGTCGCTTGACTATCCTCCCAAGCCGATGTAAAGCAGACTGGAAATGGTCTTGCTTAATTCAGTTATAGTTAGTCTATCACTAAGTCGTTTTGGATTGCCCTTATGTTTTAGACATCAAAGGGAGAGCCAGAAGCTTAGTGCCTGAAGACCCATAAGCTACTGCTTGTGGGCATTGATGGAGTCCGTGAGTTGTTGGCTGCTGGCTATCACTTGCACAAGACGGCATGTTGTAGCATTTCTTTCTCTCAAGTGGGGTGTCTTTTGCGTCCAAAAGATATGGTCTTTGGGCGTAAGCCTTGCCTAAGTGCTTCCGTAAATCAAAAGGCAATGAGATACTGTCGGGGTCGCCCAACTACGACCTGGCTTGTGGAGGCTAAAAAGCAAGTCTGAGCTACCGCTCGGGTAACAGGTTGAAGGGCCGTGAGTTCCTCCTCCTCACGAATTCATTCTCCTTTACCTCCTCGTGGTGGCCCTGGTTTCGACTAAAATTGGAGATGGTCTTGTGGATTAGTATCTGGTGCTTGAAATTGTCTCCCCCTCGGGCTTCGATGCTTCAACTAGTTCCATGGTCGAGTGGGACTTGTTGGCCTATGACAATGGTATCGGGCCCTGCGGGTTATGCGTTCCGCTGGCCGGGGTGCTAATGGGGCTCTCCCGAGCTTGCACAACTCAATGCACCCCCGCGGCCGGTGCTAGATGGGGGGGGAGAAAGTAGGTAGCATACAACCTTTATTGGTTGGTCAGAGGAACCTCCACATGTGTCTGAGTTCAGTCTCTGTAGAGCCGTAAACGCCGCTGGATCAAAAACGTATGGACAAAGTAGCGGAAGTCCTGCGCAGCAAGTAGTACCCCCGAGACATACCTGGCCACTTGTGCCGTCAGTGCATGGCGCCCGCCATCGCCTGCTTGGTCAGGTCTAGCGCTTGCGGATGCAGTCAGTACCCATCCATGACCACTATCGAAGGAGCGACACCCGCATCTCTGCAGCACTGCAGTGCTGCACATATAGTTCGTCAATTCCAATTATCCAAACACGACACAAACCATACCTGCACGTCCTTCTGTGTAGTTATCGCTTGGTTACTGCCACATTTATGCCGTGCGGACTTCACTGTTTTAGAATGTGCGTGATCGTGCTCTCGGGGCGACGCGCGGGCGAGTTTCACGTGCTCGGTGCTCGGTTGATCTACTTCTGCCCATGCGAATTCAGCCGGAGCTTAAATACAATCGCCTCCCACCTTTTGCCTTCTGCCTCCCACACCTCCACAACCACGTCGCTCACCCATAACGTATCGTTTTTCGTGGAACCCACTATCGTATCTGCCTTGCGCGATGTCATCTCCTCCATCTCCTCGATCTCCTGTTCCCCATGGTCATTACCAAGACTCGAGTGGGGAGACGAATGCCACGACAGCGACGGCGGCTACGACGGCCTCTTCGACCGGAAGCTTCTCGCTCGTGCTTCTTGAGATGGCCCGCCTCACTGACAAGTACCCAAATGCTTACAACGACTTCCATGGCAGTGGAACTCCCTGTGTCTTCAAGACTGGCCCGGACTGGCATGTACCTAAAGGTCCTCAGGCCCAGCGTATCATCCGTGAGGCCCGCCCAATTTACCGTCATGCCATTGGGAGCACTTGGCTCTCTATTGGCAAGCTCATCTACCAAGGTCTCGACTCTCTCGATATAAAGTGGACATCCATCAACCCACTTGCCTATGCCGATGTTGGGAAGGCTGAGCCCTTCTGTCCTTTCATCCTCTCCATTGGTGTGAAGCCCCACTCCCTCCTCTATGGCGCCGCTGTCGCTGCTGCCGCTGTCGTCAAGGAGATCCTCGCTGAGGCTGGCTTCCCTACCATTGAGGTGGCCTTCGTCGAGTCGATAGTTACTCGTTCTGTTACCGCCGGTCCTAAGCTCCTTTCATTCGACCCCCTTCTCGATGACGTCCCTAATCTGCGAAAACCCTTTACCACTGCTCTTGGTCTCTCTATTGCGCCTCTCAAGTACCCACACTTCGAAGGTACAGCCGCTCTCTACTTCCGCCTTAGCAAAGACGACAAGCGTACCGCCATCCTGACCTGTGCCCACGTTGCTCGCCCCCCTCCTATCTATGCCAACACAGGCATGACGCATAAGAATGATAGTCAGGCTCATGAGAAGTTTGTCGTGCTGGGTAACAGGGGCTACACCAATGCCGTCAATGCTATGACAGACACCATCAGCAACCTCACCGACTCTATTACAATTTGGAATAAAAAGTTAACCAAGCTAGGGAAGCCTGTCGAGGGAGAGAACACTATGATCACTGAAAGTCGCGAGGAGAACTTAGAGTTGGTGGCGAGAGCGACTAAGAAGATTAAGAAGGTGAATGCAATCTATGATGAGGTCACTAAGCGCCGTACTATCCCTGACCAGCGTGTCATTGGCTTCGTACTCCACTGTGAGAAGATTGAGGTCTCAGTCGAACCTCATAATTTTACCAAGGACTGGGCCCTCATAGAACTATACGAGGAGAAAATTGACTGGTCTACGTTTAAGGGAAATAAAGTTTATATAGGTATGTCTTTTTCCATATCTTTGCCTCCATCTCCTCTTATATCTCTCGTTTTCATCTCTAATTACATTTTCCATTCCCCGTTTTTTTGTTCTCAGTTCCAGCTAACTATTACTCCTCTTTACTCTGCAGGTGGTAACTTCTCGATCACCGACTTTGGCAACACGATGTTCCCTCAGCCCACCGATCGAGCTAACTATCAATACCCTGATGATGATCTACTCCAGGCCTACGGTGTCGTCAAGGATGCTGAGATCCGTGACCCCCAGCAGCTTGACGTCTACAATGAGAAGTGTCTACTTGTTGTGAAGAATGGATTGACTACGGGAATCACGTTTGGTCGTGCTAATGGTTTAGAGTCTTTCACCCGCATTTACTCTAACTATGGCATCCAGCACACATCCATTGAGATTGCTGTCCTGCCCTATGACAAGACACGTGGCAAATTCTCCCATGCCGGCGACTCTGGATCCATCGTCCTCACTAGGGATGGTCGTATTGTTGGAATGCTCACTGGTGGCGCAGGCCTTAATGATGAGAATGACATCACATACCTCACCCCCTACTGGTGGCTTGAGCAGCAGATCAAGGCCAAGTACCCTAGCTGCTTCCTTTATGAGGTCGTTCAGTAGAATCAGCAGTTCTACTATCACGTCAACCACGCCAAAACAGAACAAAAATAGTTGATAGAGTGTAATCATTGGTACTGTTCCTACTGCCTATTTCTGTTGATATAGAATTAGCTAATGTTTTACTACAGCTGAAGCCTAGCAAGTACTATGCTAGATGGCAATGATAATAGCAGCAGAATCCCGGGATATTGCAGTTGAGGGGCACGTAGTTGAGTGGAATGATTGTAGTATTTGGGGCATCATTCTTTGTGTTGTCCCCTCTGCTCCTGTTTTTGTACTTTGTTTCTCTCGCTTTGACTCCTTCACTGCAATTTCATCCAGTTTCCTGAGTACGCTGCTGCTACAAATGAAGTGCATTTCTAGTTAACATCCACATCTCCCTACTCCTCTGCCCATTCCCCGTGCCCCCCCTCTCTCCCCTGGACCCTCCCCAATCCCCCCCCCCCCGCCGCAAGCCAGTACTATCCGTCGGGACATTAGCCTCACACCAACGCCCTAGCCCCCACACACTACCCGGTTAGCTACCCAAGGGACCAGGCGGACCATTACGACCCCATAACACTGGCTACGTGCTATAGAAGGCCTCGCCAGCTCCCATCGCTTTCACTCCTTTTCCCATTTTTTTTCTCTCTCTTGCAACTTGTTCCTGTACCTAGCAATAGAGCGGACTTGTCGTTCATAACATATCGCGACCATCGAGATTACCACCTTGCTTACTCTTGACTTCGTCTCTTGACGCCATCACCAACCAACAGATTCTCTACAAATTAGCTATGAGGCCTGCCTCTATGTGAGCTTACATACATGGCAGGAATTGTTAGAACCCCACACAACACGCCCCGGGCGAGGGCCTAGCAGGCCAAAGCGATACAGTGTGAGAACACAGCAGATTCACATGGACGTGGCAGTTTCAATATAGACTTTATTGGTAGAAATTACAGAACGAAGAGGAAAGGTAGATACAAGAGGATAGGCCGGGTACTTTTACCTGGGCCTATTAGGTTAACACTTCTACGAGGAAATGTCCTAAGCGAGCCGAGTGTTGTGGAGAGTATCGGGGCCAGTGGGTAGGGTGCTCAATGCTCTGCTTCGTGTGGCTACCTGCTACGGAAAAACGAGTGGCAGCGAGATAGGTAAGCTACCCACGCCAAGAATTCTAGCTAATCGCCCGGCTCAGATTCTGCCTCCACAGTGTTTAGGTATATCGCTTAGGCTTCTGGTGGTTCCGATTAGGGCGTGTTGTTGGGGGTTCTAACATACAGTCTGCGATCGTGCCACTCGTGTTCGCGCCTACATACTCGAAAACTTAATAATGCTCATCCGCGGTAAGCAGCACACGCCTCCTTTGGAAAAATACCACTTTTTCTTCCATTTTCTCTTTTTAGTCGAATATTCTAGTAAATTTAACATGGCTTGAACTGTAGTCACGAGATTTACTCCCTCGCCAAATGGTCCACGTCAGGAGAGCGGCAAGTTCCTAACGCGCCTTCCATGCTGCGATTACAGAGGGTTCACGGCAGATCGGGTGGAGGGAGGAGGTTATAGGAAAGTTCCGGGAAGCATATGGCAGTTGTAATATAGCCGTGTGGTTAGATAGATAATAATATATTCAGGCTACTCCGCCTCTAAAGGGCCTGCGTTCGAATCCCACCATGAATAAAAAAAAAACCCAACCCCAAACATCTATAAATCTACACTCGTTAATATATTCTAATTCCTTTCTTCTATCTTCTTTCCTCGCTCTGAAACTTTTTTATTTTTTTAATAATTCAAATTACAATATCATGCTTGTTCCCGTGTGTATGTAATCTGTGTGGACCGTGGGTTTAAGTAGGACACACGACAAGCAGTAGGACAATGGGCCAGAACATAGATGTAGAATTAACGCTGGTGAGCACCTGCAGCTGCCAAGCGGTGCTGGGGTGGCAGCCCTATCCTGCGTTCCTGACACAATCACAGTGGCTTCCTCGCTGAGTTTCTGCCGGACGCAGATATAGCGATCTAATTCGAGGAGACATAAATTGAGGCCTGTCAATGCCGTCGTGATTTCAACACCTGTTAACTGGAGGAGCTCCATGAACTTTATGAGTAGTAGAACCATTGTTTACGACGCTATAGAAAATCGTTTGCTTACTATGGTTGATATCTAGAGTTTGGAATAGTTAAAATTGCTGGGGTTGGGACTCATTTCTGAAAATGAATTCTGCAAGCAAGAACGAACAAGAAAGCAAATTTCTGGAGAAAAAGTAAGAGCAAGAAAGCAACCTACTAGTAGTAAGTAAAACCTTTGTTAGTGAGTGAGTGGAGTAGGCCAGGGGAATTATCCTATCTGATCTCGAAGCTACTCGCTCTTCATAGCTTTTTGTTAGAACCAGAGGTTATCTTTAATTGCTTAGTTACAAAAACAATTTGCAGAACGAAGAGAAAAGAGAAAAGAGATTGCAAATGTGGGAGCAGTACGGCCTTATATAGCCCTTCGCCAGTGTTACTGTCCTTTAGTGTTTCCAAGCATAGTGTTAAGGGTGTTCCCGCACCCGATTGATTAATTAATTGATTTATTTATTCATTTTGCCATCCCAGCCGCCCTGATGGCAGCTATGCGGACACAAAACTAATGTACATGATCTAGTGCTTGTATGTGTGAGCTGCCTTGGCAGCGATAGCTTGTAGCTCCAGATACGTCTTCTGCTTCTAGCGCTGTTGTTTGTTCCGTGCTATAATTAAGGACTCATTGTTCTGCCTGTTCCATTGTGTTGCAGCTCCTGAATTGCCCGAGGAGCCCTGTTGCTTTAAGGAGTTTTGCAGCCTTAGCTGCATATGCCGGTGTGCTGAGGATTTCCCTCAGGTTTGCTTTCGTGATCGTGTGACAACACGGCAGATTCACGGGGACGTGGAGGATTCAGTAAAGATTCTATTCGTAGAAATTGCAGAACGAGGAGAAATGAAGATAGGTAGAGGAGGATAGGCCGGGTACTTATACCTAGGCCTATGGCTTTAACACTTCTACGGGGAAGAGTTCCTAAGCGAGCCGAGTGTTAGGCATATCGCTTAGGCTTCTGGTGGCTTCGTCTAGGGCGTTTTGTCGGGGGTTCTAACAGATCGGGTGCCTTCTCCCCTTATCGTCCTCCTCTGTCCATATGACTTTTCGTAGTCTTGCGTACTTCTTACAGCTAAGTAGGACATACGCTACGGTCTGTGACCCCTGTCTACAGCCGCATCTGCCATCTTCGATCTCAGGGACGTTCCGACTGAAGAGGTAGTGTCGTAGGCCGATTCTGCCTGTCCTCATCTGAGTTAGTATGGAGCTGAGCGGTCTGCTGAGCCCTTGGTGTAATCTGAGAACTGCCTTCGTCGGTTTGGACGTGATTCTAAACAGATATCGCCCTCTCATTTCTTGTCGTCCCACACCCTGCGGGTTGTGAGCCGGGTAACAAACGTATCAGCGCCAGGCCGGTATCCTGACACTTTTCGCACGGCCCGTCCTGGGGGTAATTTAGGGGGTGGGCTCGGGGGGCTCGGGCTTCCCCATCTGGGAATGTGTCGTTTGTGATGGGGTGGTTCATGAATTGAGAGGGCCGTGGTGTCAGTAAACACCAATGTTAAGTAGTTAGGCCTAAAGCAACACCGCTAGGGTGTTAAGGACCACTAAATGTTGGAAAACTCGCTAAGTTCTAGGCACGTATGTAGCCTAAGTAAACACCCTGTTGTACTATAAAACCCTCCTCTTTCTCTTCTCAACACACTTCTCTAGTTAGCTATGTTAGACTCAACACAATCAATAAAAGAATTTATACTACCATTCCTCTCACTTTGTCCCACAGTATGAGTACAAATTCGATGATTGCATACTAGATGCATACAAACTCAGTGATGATATCCTCAGGAGCGCTCAGATTGTCAAGCAACAATACGATCAAGTACAGGTGCTCGTTCCCTAACACCGCCTAACACCACCTAACATACTTAGTTTTATGCTTAAGGTGTTCAACAGTTTGTTGTTAGCATATTGTCTACATTCTAGCTGCAACCAAAAACACTTGGTGATTGTAACAGGACCACAAGAGCTCGGACTGCGGAGCGAGCCTTGCTCGCACCGCCAAGGTTCGCGGCTCGCGAACCCCTTAAGAGGACCGACGAGGATGCTTCTTGCAACCTCATTGGTCAACACACTTGCTGTACATAGGACACGTCTAGAATAGCTACATATAATACGAACCCCGTATACGAATCACGAACCCGTACGACCCTCACAGTTCAAAGCTTCACCGTACGGCCACAGCCGTAACCCAACTCGAGCACCTACGACCATCCGCCTAGGTCCTAACAGTGATGAGTATATCCGCAAAAAAGCCATTGCTTGGGGGACTTTTCCACCTTTGGAAGCCTTCTTACTCTCTTGCAAAGTATCCGGTGACATATCCTGTCTCTTAATCACATCTCTAGTTGAACTACTGGGCCCCTCATTTGCAATTCTCCCCATAATATCAGTGAAAATTCATGGAAAACTAATCAGTGGCATGCTCTTTGCATCCATGTTCCTCAAAGAAACTTCTTTATCCCCAATGAACCTCTTTTGACGACATTCGTGGAGGGTGTTAGAACCCCCATCAACATGCCCTAAACGAAACCACCAGAAGCCTAAGCGATATGCCTAAACACTCGGCTCGCTTGGAACCTTTCCTTGTAGAAGTGTTAAACCAATAGGCTCAGGTATAAGTACCCGGCCTATCCTCTTATATCTACCTTCTTTTCTCTTCGTTCTGCAATTTCTACTAATAAAGCATTTTACTAAATCTGCCACGTCCCCATGAATCTGCTGTGTTCTCACAGAGGGCAAGTTTGACTTGCTGCCTGGTAACTATATACATTGCAGCAACAAACGGTCCCAAGTTGCTGAAATCTTTGCCTTCAACTCAGATGATACATTCTTTCCTGAAGCGATCTTTGAGGGACTGGGGTATCTGACTTATTTCCTCTTGGAATTTGTAGTCTTTTTTCATCGATGCATGGCAAAGAACGAAAGTGGAAAAGACCTCAAATTCTGTCGAAATATCGTGCTGGCCCATTATCCTTCTCATAGCTTGATTGTATTGTTGCTTGACAATCTAAGCGCTCCTGAGGATACCATCACTGAGTTTGTATGTATCCAGTATGCAATCATCGAATTTGTACACATACTGTGGGACAAAATGAGAAGAATGGTAGTATAAATTCTTTTATTGATTGTGTTGAGTCTAACATAGCTAACTAGAGAAGCGTGTTGAGAAGAGAAAGAGGAGGGTTTTATAATATAACAGGGTGTTTACTTAGACTACATACGTGCCTGAAACTTAGCGAGTTTTCCAACATTTAGTGGTCCTTAACATCCTAGCGGTGTCGCTTAAGGTCTACATGTAACTACTTAACACTAGTGTTTACTGACACAAAATGAACTGGTTCAACCTGATCGTTAAGCTGACCAAGAACTTTTCTAGAAATATGAATCTGATTCTGAGGCACCCATGTTTTTTCTATGAAGTGAGGCCATATATGCACATGGAGGTCTTTTGATATATGAGCTGGTTCCCCCATCTTTACCTAGTCAACTGCTTGTGAGTGTAGAGCCATGAGCCGCAAACCTGTTCGCCAACATTAGTCAAGAGCAGAGTCAGTGATGTCACAACAACTCACATTTCTCGTACTTCACTCTAGCATTTTATCGGTCAGCACAACCCAAATAAGCGTATGCTATCGTCAGCAAGCGGTCGTTTTCATGTACATATCGCGCTACAAAGTTTTGAAGCGAGGCGATAAGCAACAAATTTTAAGTTGCAAAAGTATGCCGAAGTCTCTACAACTATCAATTTAAAAGCTATCAAGATATAATAATATAGAAAATACTCTATGAACTCTTGAAAATACAAAAATAAACTACTACTTTGTATGTCCTCCTTTCGCCTTAATACATGCTTTCATCCGCTCAGACATACCAGAAATCATCTTATTGAAATTTTCAGTTTGTACATGGTCCCACTCCTCCTTAATTGTAAGAAGAAGTTTCTTTTTACTTCAAGAAATATATTCCCGGTTATTAATTGCTCTTTTCAAGCTACTCCAAACATTTTCTATTGGATTTAAGTCTGGAGAGCAAGCTAGCCAATCTATCAAAGTAATCCTCTTCTCTTTAAAAAACTTTTGAGCAATCCCTACATGATGACATAATGTACTATCATATATGAAGATCCAAGAACTAGTATTGTATTCAATACCACAAGCAGCTGGTATAACTGCACCCTTGAGAATCTTTTTCACATATTTCTGCCCATTTATGTGTCCATCAATAAAAATATAAGACCAAATGCCAACTGATATTTGTCCACTTTTAAAAGTTGATTTAAGACAAGCACTTTCCAACTCTTCACCAGCATGATGCCATATCCAATAAACTCATCCATTCAATCCCATCTTAATATTACATTCATTTAACAGTATACGGGCTATATATGCTTGTGCCGATAGGTTGACATGTAGGGTAACCCAAGGGGGTTGAGGGCTGCATCCTATAGATAGTTGCTTTGCTGGCCTCAGGGGGGAGGCTAGCGATTAGTTCTCCAAACCATTAGAATCTAGCTTATGTCTACGTTCTACATCACTAAACCGCTTCCATATCGCAAACCGATATGAACCTGACCCCCTTAGCCAGTCAACCTCAAGCATAGGCCCAACTGTAGCTTCTAGTTGCCAGAATGCATCCTCGGCGACCAACAAGCGTCACTGTAAGGAGCAGTCTCCTGGGGACTTCGTGACAATGTGACACTTGCGGGTCGCCGGATGTCACAAACTTAGATTCCAGGCGCTTGGAAAGCAAGGTAGGACTACTTCTATTTGACGATTCAAAGCTAAAGAAGAGAGAAGGTATAGAAGGAGGCCTCGTGTTTATATACATAAGAAGAGGAAACTCTCGAACCCGCTACGAATTGTCACGAGCCATGCCAGCCGCGGTTGGGCCTGCTAGCTATACTACGAGCGGTAGTGGTTCGCGGTTTGGTCTGTCCGTAGGTTCGTTGGGTCCATAGGTTCGTTGAGTCGTGCGGTTGAGGTCCGCGTATAGGTTCGAGGGCTTTGCGCGAGGTTCGTGGGTCTGGCGATGAGCTTTTGCGGCTCGATGCGGCTCATGGATGCTAGGTCGGAGGCGATCGGGGGCTCAGATCGGAAGTTCGTAACACCGGGTGTGCATTCTGGCGATTAGGGGCTACAATCGGGCCTACGCTTGAGGTTGGCTGGCTAGGGGGTTCAGGTACATGTCGGGTTGCGATATGGAAGCAGTTACGAGATGTGGAACGTAGGTAGAGGCTCGATTCTAATAGCTTGAAGAACTGATTGCTGGCCTCACCTTTGAGGCCAGCGAGATGACTATATACAGGGTACGGCTCAATGCCCCTCTTGGGTTACACTATGCGCCAACCCGTCGACCTGTGTATGCATAGTCCGCGCGCCATTACAGTCACACTACCACGAAGTCCCTAGGAGACCACTCCTTACAATTTATCTATGAACATAACCTTTTTCCAATCTTCTGAAGTCCAATGTTTATGTGCTGGAACAAATTTGAGACTTTTTTGTTTGTTCTATGGTTTAAGATAGGGTTTGCAACAAACCACATGTTTGTGGTATCCGTGTTTATCTAGAGTAGATCGGAAAGTAGTAGAACTACATCAAAATTGGCTATAAAGAGCTTTAATGGTTAACTGACTATTGTTAACAGCACATTGAACTAAGAGGCATTCATTTCAAGCATTAAGTTTTTTTGGTGCCCTATCTCATGATCTGGTAGCAGAAGAGTCTTCAGAGTTTTTGTTTGTACATTGGAGAGTCCTTTGAATAGTGGATTTGTGGAGACCGGAAAGCTCAGCAAATTTGACTATGTGAAAGCTTTACTTTTCGTAGCATCACAACACCATAGGCTCATCTAGGGGTAATGTATGTAAAGTGTAACATTGTAGCAATTTAATAGATATTTTTTGATGAGTTTACGACTGGAATTGAATCTCGAGGCTCATGATAGAGACTGCTTCCTAATTTTAAATGTCTTAGATATGGCGCAATTATGAATCGCTTCGAAATTTTATGGCGCGATATGTACGTGACAATGAAAGATGTAATGTCATTCACGTCGACATCACGACCTAGCTTTCTTGTGTTTGGCGGAGTATAGTCCATAGGTTCGTAATTCCATTCTTTTGGAGTTAGGTCCTTGTCCCACACAACCAAGTAATCGTCACCATCAAGATCTCCTCCTGAACACATGCTTGAAATATCCCGGTCCCCCATCTGTGGAAGGACAACGACGTCCCGCATGTGATGGAGGGCGGGAATATTAACCGCCTTTGCAACACGGATCTCGCCTGGATGGAGCGAAGGGTTGCGTGCAAGGAGGCAAATACCTTCGATAACCACATATTTTCCTTTTTGCTCTCTGTCGGGTACCTGGATGAATATTTCGGGTAAAGCTTCTAGCTGTTGCTCTACCGCGTTAATGGTCATATCGTGTCCGTGGCTGGATCTATGGTAATGACCTTTGAGCGTGGCGGTCTCGTCAACACAGCCAAGCACAAAAGCACCCTAGCTCCATTGATTACTCGTGTTGTGGAAAAGCACTGGCCCAATCGAGCGGCATGTTTCGCAATAACTTTAATATCGCTGAATTCCTCCATCCATTGGCGAATATCTGCGGCCCGCAGGTGCTGTGTGGGTGCGAAAAAGTATGCTCCATGCTCGCGAAATTGAGAGTTTCCAAATGCAAGGAATTCGAAGTGTCTGTCCCCAATATTGATGTCGTTTGTCATGGCACGTTTAACTCTTGTGAACACTTCGTTGTTTGTCAGTTTTTCAGTTGCGTTTATCCGACCTTGGTCAAAGTTAGTATGGGCATCCCTCCACAAATATGAAGTAAATTTATGACATCTTACCTGGAACTTCTCATCCGAGAACTGCATTCTCAAGAATCTATCTGCGCGCCCCACATACTGTCTTATAACCCTGTTGGAGGTCTCCACTGTTGGCGTGTTATAGTAAATCGTGCTTGGCGTAATGGTGGCCTTTCGGGTATATATGCAGTAATACGGAATTTTGACGCCGGAGTGTAGCCCCTGAACGGCCTCGACATTGAGAAGGCTATTCGTGGGGTCAGTTGCGGAGGTGTTGCTTGCTTATTCTACGGGTGGTTTGTGGGGTCTATATACACGTGAGAGCCATTAACTCCGGTTCCGTGACTCGGAAAACATGCTTAGGGTAGACCCTTATCCCCGGCCCACAACATTGAGGAGGACCATTGGATCAAACATTCGCGATTTCGAGTCGGCGACATACTCCAACAAATCCCTGGCGATTTTCTCGTCCATCGACGCTAACTTGTCCACGAATTCACTTGTTAGGTTGTACTCGTTCAGACAGCCCTGCGAGATGCAAGCTTCTAGCTGGTACCGGACTGGGAACGAGAGTAGCGGTACAGCTGCTTCCTCTACATCGTGTTGCTTGGACTACTCGGGATTTTATCTTGGGTGAGCTAATATATTCATTCTCTTTAAGTTAGCTAGGCCACCCGGTATTTTTTTCTCTTCTGATCATAAGCCAGGTCTATCTTTCCCTTCCAACCAGTAGCCTTAGGCAACTGTACATGTACCTCCCACTGCATTCTCAATGTCCCCAATGACGGTCTCAATTGGTGTCATATATGACCACCGCCCGTCGAGAACTCCCCCGATTATCATTCCTCCTAGATCTCCACTGGGCCTCAAAACCCATGCACCGGAATCTCCTTCCAAACTAAACGGAATACCAGGCTTGCGCGAAACAATGCAATATTCTGTAGTTCCATCTTCTGGTCCGCCGGGAAGTTTGCACTGAGATTTTATCTCATTGCATACTCCTCTTGTCCATCCAGTCCCATACCCTCTCTTTATTACGTTGTCGCCAAGCTGAATAGGGATGATACTACCGACTCGAGTAATACCGCTGATGATCATGTCGTTTGATAGAGGTGTAGGTGGTAACTAGAGTAATGATGGTTAGTAATACATTCATAAATTTGATGGGGTGTGAATTCTCCACGAACTTCGTTAGTACCACAACGACTGGGTTCAAGCTTTACTAAGCCCCAATCTAAACTGCATCCCTGAGATGCTGACACCCTGAGGCCAGAAGTGGCAAAAATAGTGCCCACTTGCTTGCGGAAATTAGTGGCCAGCTCTAGCTGCGCTTTAACTATAGCTATATGGTCAGAGCATCTCTTGACAAATGCATCATTGCCATAGCCCACTGTTAGTGCATTTTTACGTTCCATGCTATTCTGTGTATCTTTCAGTGATATCTGAAATTGTTGGACTCGGTCGGTATGGTGTGTGTCACTGGGCTGATTGACAATGCTCGGCTCAGAGTCCATGGGAATAGCTAATATTACCCTTAGTTAGAATGTATCTCGAAAGTGGGTATTGGCATATAGGTACAAGTATCTTACCTTCGGAACGCTCTTCACAGAGGACATGGTGACATGTCAACCCGACTCTGATGAGCTGTGAACCGGTCCTGAGGTCTAGAAATCCACCAACAGTACCCGAGCTCGAGCTTCCAGCAAGCCCAATACTAGAACCCATGATGGGGATATCTTCCCAGCTCGACTGGCCAAGCCTGGATAGCTCACCCAGGAGGATCTCAACCTCGATAGTGCGACCGCACTTTGCAACAGATGCTTCGCGAATGTTCTGCGCAATGACATCCCACATGGTACCCACTTCCGTTCCCCTCTTTAGGGTGATAACTATCGTTGGTTCGCATCTTGTGGGCTCATGAGACCATCCGCGCCGAAACACGTCAAGGGCTATCCACTCGTTGGATCGTAAATTCAAGTGTTGAATGACTATGGCTCGCAACGAAGGTTCCCAGCATTCCACGATAGGGTGGTCCTTTCCGATGTTGTGTGTCAAGATAACTAACGGATACCCAGTATCCACATGGTCCATAGGCGACGGTGACAAACCGGAGGTGGTAAATGACACACCACTGCCACTGCTAGCGGTACTAGTGTCACTCAAGTTCAGCGGACGTTGCCTCAGGACCGGCATCTCGAAGCAGACGATCAGCGTAGGCTATAGAGTCGGTGGATAAGTCGCCGAGTGAGGCGGCGATCGAGCGAGGCAGTGGTGGGTGATCGAGGGAGGTGGTTATGGGTAATTGAGCGAGGTGGCGGTGGGTACTTAAGTGAGTTGGTGGTAGTGGGTACTTAAGTGAGTTGGTGGTAGTGGGTAATCGAGTGAGTTGGTGGGAAAGTCGTTGCGTCATGCTCGGCAAGAAACCTGTTGAGAGCATATGTTACAAGTATTACCCGTGACTTCCTCAGCCATCCAGATGGGTGTTGCGAATCATGACTGCATAGAGAGTCAATTGCCGCCTATGATTCATGGCAGGTTGCTATGACCTGTTAGTGCGCCACCATGGCCAATAGCCAACATTAGCACATAAGTCACTGTGGGCGCACTCACTTTTAGAGAGCGCGCAATAGAAATGGAATTAAAACCGCCCTCGTTCTGAGCACCCTCTTGTGATCGCGAATGCTGCCAGCACGATATCAATCCGCTACCCTCGATCAGGAACAATGAGAAATGCCTAATTTGTACAGACTCTATTCAGAAGCCACTAATTTCCGCATTCGCAATGCAATACTCAAGACAGACTCTTGTTGTTGATCTCCGTGTGCAAGTTATTTCGTATAAAGCAATCTTTGTGACCGATAATTCAACCCGAATTACACGGAGCACAATCAAGAGACATGTCGACGACGCTGACCGAGGAGTTGCGCAGCGCGGCCAAGGGTGGACACTATGGGTCGGGGATAAGGGTCTGCCCTAAGCATGTTTTCCGAGTTGTGGAACCGGAGTTCATGGCTCTCACGTGTATATAGACCCCTACAAACCTCTCGTAGAACAAGCAAGCTACACCTGACCCCACGAATAGCCCTCTCAACACGAAGGTGCGGTCAAACGGCTGCTGGTTGTTGAGGGCATTGTCAACTCCAAGGAGCCCCCACATGCTGCGCGCACACTCATGCAGCATTGCTGCTGCTGCGAAAGCAGCTCATCGAGAAGGCGAGCATAAGTAGTTCCATCGCTTCCACTTCTCACAAGGTAGATATGGTTGGCGCTTTGGCATTTCCAAGAGCCTGTTCCTCAGCGCCTGTTAGACCCCCGGCCCACACGACCTGAATGCAGGTCCAATAAACTCTAACTTTTTAGACACCAAAATGCAATTCTGAAGTAACAAGAGCAATTGAAAAGCAAAAAAAAAAGAGTACCTCATAATGATCTACAGCTGGTTGGAGAAGCTTTGGACGCTTTTTTGGAGTCCCCCATGTCAAAAAGGCCTAACACACAATCTATCTACTCGGAAATGCCAAGTTAGTACCCTGCCATCAGACCAGGAAAGTGATGCAGGGTGCTTAGAAAGTATCATTGATGGTGACATTAACTCCTGTATTATTGTTGTTCTTGCCCCGCAGTAGTATGTAGATACCCAAAACTACGTCAACTTCTCCCGGGTTACTTCATGCAGACTCTGGTCAAGAGAGAACACAGACGCTCCATTAGAGCTCACGTTTGCAATACGTTGCCACCGCTATCCTGCACCCTGAGTGCCTGCTGCTGCATCGCATCCAGCAGCAGCTCCGCAAGGGCCGGATGCCTGTTCCGAGAAGCCAGCTCCCATGCCAGCGTGCCCGAGTTATTCTTCAGGTTGGCGACGATGCCCTCAGCTTTCAATAGCCTCCCCACAATAGCCTCGTGTCCCTTTTTGGCGGCCAACATGAGCGGCGTCATTCCTGAGTTATCCTTGGAGTTGACGTCGATCTCCGTTTTCTGGAGTAGCAGCTCCACAGTGGCCGGATTCCCTCTCTTAGCAGCCTCTGACAGAGGCGTCCTGCCCAAGCGATCCTTGGAGTTGGCGTCAATACCTTCAGCGTCCAACAGCAAATCCACAATCCCTAAACTCTGATTCCAGGCAGCATGTGACAGCGGTGTCTTGCCCGAGTTATCCTTGCAGTTGATGTCGATGCCCTCCGCACGCAGCAGCAGCCGCACGGTGGGGGTATGCCCCTTCCAGACAGCGGATGACAACGGTGTTTCGCCCGAGTTATCCTTGGAGTTGACGTCAATGCCCTTTTCGCTCAACAGCAGCTCCACAATGGCCGACCTCATGCGCTTGACAGCTGCTAACAGCGGCGTTATGCCATTGTTATTCTTGGAGTTGATGTCGATGCCCTCCGCACGCAGCAGCTGCTGCACGATGGGGGTATGCCCCTTCCAGACAGCGGATGACAGCGGTGTTT
>JAJDFF020000278.1:0-44045 GCA_021527025.2 Geoglossum cookeanum | reverse complement strand
CTTTAGATCCTAATCAATTCATCTTTCTTCCGCTCGTTGCAACCTGCTACACATCCTATGTGCACCCTGACAGTTATTCACACTTTGTTGAATAGTGATCGCGGGGCTGTGCCGAGCGCCACAGCGATGGCAACCACCAAGACGCCTCGGCCATACTGAACATGACGTCCATTCAGCTGGCAATGGACTGGAGGCCTCCTGTGGCCTGGTCGAGGCACGTGAGCCGGTCGGAACCCAATGTAAATTGATACTAGTTAAGCAATTCAATTCAACACACTTAACGCTCAATCCAAAACGGGGGCGGATACCAAGGCTTGTTTAGGTATTTGAAATTGCAGTTGGTCAGGAAGCCTCTCCCCCCAGTTACTTTCGGCTCTTGGCTAGTATTTGCGACCAGCTGGAAAGGTCCGTCATACCTCGCAATCACACAAGCTCATCCAGGAACCCTTTGGCATCATATTGTCACCACCGAATTCCCCGGGTAGCTAATAACTCGCCAAACGAGTTACCGTACGCTGACCTGAGGGGAACAAGTATCAAAGTGAGAAGCTCAATCGGCCAATGGATCTAGGCCATACGTTTTTGGGCCCGGTTTACTTCGCATCGAGGTAGAGCTGGGGCGAGAGTATGGCAGGGGCAAGGGTCAAGGAAGGGTGTCGTTTTTGATTTCCCCTTTCCCTTCTATCCTCTTATTTGCAGTTGCCTGGCTTCCAACTTGGTCCGAGGCCGGTTTTTCGCAACGGAGGGCATCGGGATATGCTAGGCATTGCCAGGCAGAGCATAACTAACGGAGCAAAGACGCTAGTAACTCCCGACGTGCTAGTTCCCGGCTAGTCGCATAGTTTGTGTATTTAGCTGGCTTGGCACCTAAACGTCTACGCTAGGCCCTCGTGTCGCTTGCTGATCGTCACCTCTTGAATAACTCGGGCTCTAGCAACGTGCGAGGGCGCTTCAAGGTGAGTAAAGAACTGCATCAGCGACGGATCAGCCATTAATTATATCGGCAGCCAGAGCAATACGCCACATACGCATTTGGTTGGTTCGTTTAACCACCATGCGGCTCTTTTTCCGGCGGCCTCCATCGCGTTCTCAACGACGCTTCCCCCACTCCTCATCCTCTTTCCATCAGGCCGCAACGCCCTTGTTTCGACTTGGGGCTTTTCTATGCTCCCAAGAGGCTAAGCCGACGGCGCGAGCCCCGACAAACCCAAACTGAACTGTTGCGGCGTACTTTTTATTTGTTAGCCTTGTCCAGCCCTGCCGTTGCCGTGTCCGCCATGAGCATCACCACCGTTATCATCTTTACCCTATGCCAACTTCTGTTGAGCTCCCACTTGGTCTGGAGCTCTCCTATTCGCAACACTACATCCCTGCGAACGGAGATAGCTCCAGCTTGGGTCGCAACTCCTCATGGTCGGGGGACATGGGACCTTCTCTATAGCTGCACGTTCACGCTCACCCTCTGCATCTGGTCGGCAATTCACTTGAACGTACCTCCAGCGGAAAAGCGGAGGTATTTTTGGCTTCGGAAATTCAAATGGGTTGCTTTGGCTCTTTTTATGCCAGAACTCGTGCTTTTCTCCGCCTGGGAGCAACGTCACTCAGCAGCCACTCTAGTGGATGAGTTCCCCGAAGCTGTTAGTGAGGGGATAGCCGAGCTAGCCAAGAATAACAGCGATGGGAAGGCTAAGGATGGGGTTGATAAGGCTAAGAGTGAGGACGAGGGTGATAAAAGTAAGAGCGAAGGCGAGGGTGATGAGGTTAAGGGTGAGGACAAGGGTGACAAGGATGATAAGCCTGAGAGCGGAGAAATGGAGAATGGGGAGACACATAAGGGGATACCTAGTGAAGAAATTAACGAGGTGGGAGACGGGAAGCCAAAGCCGGTGGGCGGGGGGGTAAAAGTAACTGAAGTGGGGGATGCGACGTTGGAGTCTGAGAGCGGGAAGCCAGGGACTCAGGTGCGCGTTTTCCTGAAACCCGAATCCTATCTGCGCTGACGTGAGCCCTAGAAGCCCCCTACACTGAATATGGTACAGGCGTTCTACGTGGTCATGGGTGGCATAACCCTAGACATTCCGGGTAATAGGCGCACGTTGACACCGAGGGGCCTGCTCCTCCTCGCCCGACAAGGCCATTTTATTGACATCCCTGAAGATACCATACGAGACAAGAGCAAGGCCGATATCCTCGCGAAGGGGCTTGTCTGTTGCCAGGTCACCTGGGTGGTCATCCAATGCATTGCCCGGAAAGCAGCTAATTTGCCGGTAACGCTACTCGAGGTACACACCATGGTCCATGTCGTTTGCGCTCTTTCAATGTACGCGCTCTGGTTTAGCAAACCCCTCGATGTGAAGTATCCAAGCGTTGATGGCAGTATGTCGTTTCGGTGGGGGGATCGAACCCTTTCGCATGTCAAGAAGGACGGTACCGTCACTGTCCTCCTTCAAGAAGACCGGAGTCTCCCGGAGGATCCCCATACTTTAGGAGCATGGGACAATTGCATCTTTTGGGACCGCAGCCAGAATGTCTTCCTGTGGCCGGAGGGCCACATCGGCTTTGGCGAAATGGGGAAGAGCACGGGGTGGAGTTTCCCTTTGGTCCAACTCCGATTACTTCTCGTTGTTGCAATGCTTTCTGCGGCATATGGAGGAGTCCACGCTGCTGCATGGAAATTTCTGTTCCCTTCTCCAGCCGAGCTCCTCCTTTGGAAGATTTCGTGCGTCCTTTGCATTGCCGGATCTATACCAGCATCCATCGCTGTCATGGCTTTTGCCGACGCATGGAGCGCTAGCTTCCTCAAGCCACTCAAGCGCCTGGAGGCACTATGGCAGGACTGGGGAAGTGATGATCCAATTGGCGCTCTCTTTTTAATCTTATTCGGCATTACTCTCCCCGTTTTCGTTGTTGCCAGGCTCTACATGGTTATCGAAGCATTCCTCAGTCTTCGTCATACACCAACCGGTTCCTATGCTACTGTCGAATGGGCTCAGTATATTCCTCATTTTTGATATCCTAGCTATACTATACTTTACGACCTTTTTTGATCTTTTTGCGGTATTACGCCAAGTTGGGTATATGGAGGAAGCATGTGGCATGACTTAATTATATTTGATTAATACTAGCTAGCTACGCTCATCAAGCCTATGAAAGTATGCACCCCTGGAGCCGTGTGCGATCCTCGTGGCCAATCGTTTATCCCGATACTATCCCCAAGTATTCTAAACGTGCGTTACGGCGGGGGGACGCCAGAAATCTACAATCGGACTGGATGTGGCGTTGAGCCGGCGTCATTTCGACGTGGGCACTCGTCCGCGTACACTCACATGCGTCACATCTGCGCAGTCTTTTACACTCTGTAATGGCTCATATGTCTCCCGCTCTCCCCAACAGATCTCCTTCTCACGAAGTAGGGTGATCTCACTCCGAACCAAGACTCCTTGCCTCACAGCCGCTTACCAGTTCTTTGTCCCTCAGCATGTCTGCCGCGATAAATCTGTATTCTTGCGAGATGTGTTTACTTTCCTTCGGCGGTTGGCGCAGGTATAATCAACACAAACGAGTTGACCATCCGAGATGCCAGATATGCAAAATCAGATTCGAAGGTCGAGAGCTCTTCCAGAGCCACCAGAAGACGACCGGTCACAATTTCTGCCACGAGTGCAACCTCAACTTCAAGACGCGCCTCCAGCATGTTCGCCATGTTCGGGAAGTCCAGCATCACACCGAATATCAGTGCTGCGATTGCGGTCGCAAATACCTCGATCAGCCAGCCCTTGGCAACCATTGCTGCGACTGCGACATGGCTTTCCGTACCAGCGAGCTCTTGGAAAAGCACTTCAAACCCTCCAAGAAGGCCCACCACCGCACTGGCATGGGCGTTCCGCTAGCCCCAGTACCAACGACTAACACCGCCCCGAGCCCGAAAACCAGAGGACCAAAAAAACCGAAGAAATCGAAGAAGCCAAAACGTCCGCGCAACATTCCTTGCCCCACCGGCGGCGAGTGTCTCAGGAAGTTCGCTATGCTATCTGCAGTAGTGAGCCACCTTGAGAGCGGCGGGTGTCGGTCTGGGATGACGAGGGCCAAGTCGAATAGGCTAGTGACTACTCACGACAAAAACCGGTACATTACAGTAGAAGTGGCGACCTCAGCTGCTACATGGGAGCCGCTATCCACGGACCCCTTAGGCCTACCAAGTGAAGTTCTAGCCGCTACGCCGCTAGAGGACGCGGACGCCGTTCCTCCTACTGGATATGAGGATAGCCTCAGCGAGGGGTCCGATATGAACGGCGTTTCACTGCTGACCCCTAGCACCAGCGGAACTGATGCCGGTAGCGAGTGGTCCGATATCGACGGTGTACCGCTATTGACCCCTGAGGCCAGCGGAATCGACACCGACAGCGAGTGGTCCCTAATCAGTGGAATCCACACTCCCGCCTCTATCACCAACTTCTCCCCACACGCCACCAGCTCCCCCAAACACAACCCTAGCCTTCGCTGCCACATTTGCCCGGCGACCCCCAAAGCGAAGACATTTCATAGCGCACAAGCACTGCAAGCACATATCTCATCCCTCGCCCACGCTCCCCAAACTTTCCACTGTCCCTTCACATTTCCGACTACCAGGAGCGACCAAAATAGCAGTGGCAGCCTTACTACGCAAAGGGAAAAGAAGAAAAAGGCGTTTAAATACTTCAAGTCGTTGAGTGGACTAGCGATGCATATGGAGAGCGGTGCCTGTAAAGGCGGGGTCGAGGTCTCTAGGGAGGCAGCAGAGTATGTGGAGGAGGAGATTAGGAAGATGGGGTTTGTGGAGATTAAGCTGTTGGGATGAGTGGAATCACTCCATCTGGCTCTCCCTGGTAATGAATTGAACACAATTCAACCTGCTACAATACAAGGCCAGCACCAGGTGTTTCCTATGTGTTTTTTAAATTTAATTCCAGCCTACCTTACCGATATGTCTTTCAACTGTTTTCGCATTATCTGTATAGCATCAGCTACTCCTGGCTCTACTCAATCTAACTAGTCATCCACATCCACCCCCTTTCGTAAACACTTACAAAACCCTTATGCAGAAAAAAAAAATAGAAAACACGTGTTTTGAACAACCTTTAACGCCCTCCTGAGCTCTGTAAACATGCCGGCTATTAGTAGAGTAAGTAACTAACTCCCATGTACTGCAAAGAGTTTGGCAAATTTATAGACAATGCCCCCTTTAGCCTTTCCGTTTGTGAGATTCTGATTTGTGTTCGTCCTGGAACTGGATTTAGGGACCTATTTTGCAACCGCATGTTTATGAAAGGGTAATACGGGCAAGGTCATGTTGGTCGATGGAGGGTATGCCCTAGTTCGTTCCTCGGCTAGCCCACCGCCTCCCATGTGGCGAGAGCCGCAACCCGCAACCTCAATTTCAACGAATATAGTCCGGTCGCATTACCATCAGCTGTTAAGCCAGAACACACAGGGGCGAATGTACGGTAGTAGGCTCCCCAACCAAAAGGCAGCAAGGCCACCTTTGGCATCAAGCTTTCGCCAGAGGGGAATGGCGTCGCAAAGTACTCCGTACGGGACTTGTCTATGGAATGTCCTGGGTCGGCGTGGCAGTGGACCCACTTTCCTACCGACCCGTATTCCAGGACCACAGCCAGTCAGCCCTCCCCACCCTGTGCGATTCGCGGGATTGCTCTTGGCAGTATCTACGGTTCTGGTTTGCTGTTTCCTTAGCGCTTACTGATATCCCCCCTTGTCGGAACTTTTGCAAACTCCGCTCGGGCCAAGAGGCTCTCAGCCTCGCACTTTTGCCATAGGACTTTTCGATTGCTCTCCCGATGGATCGCCTACGGCTTCAAAATCACTCACTAACTGGCATATCCTGATGCTTCGGATACCCTATTTGTAACGGGGCAGTGGCCTTCCGTTCCCCTGGACTCACTAAAGATTTGCCCCCGACAGCGACAGACATGCCGGCCGGTTCCAGTCAAACCCCCGATTGGGAGAGCCATCGTGTGGTCATTGAGCGTCTTTACCTTGTCCAAGATATGACGCAGAATGAGGTGAGAGAAACTTTGAAACAAAATTATGACTTGACCATCAGGTTGGTGCTCATTACCTTTCCGCAAACAACTGCTAACAAGCTTTCCAAGTGAAAGTCAACTAAAGAAACAACTTGACAAATGGGGCCTAGCGGCGAAGAATGTGAGATTGAGCCCGCGCGAAAAGGCAGCGCTGCTGCAGCTTCAGGAAGGGCGCCAGAAACAGGAGAACAAGGGTACAGAGTTTCGAAGGTGGAAAAAGTTCGTCGACCCCCGGACTTTCGCAAGATTTAAGAATAGTCTGAAAAACCAGAATACTCCTATATTGAGCCTTATCGACAGTTCAGGTACACCCAACCCAACACTTTTGGATGAGGTAATACTAACTGCATCCAGTGCGACTCTCAGGAGTGAGCTATCGTACACCTTCGATTAATGGTACGGTTAGTAGCCGTTCGCTTTCTAGGAGAGGTAGTTCCCGTGCATCTTCAGTGGCTGGTAGTTCTCGCACACCCTCAAGGAGCAACAGGACTACTACATTGGGTAGCCGCAACCGTGTGCCTCCCAGAGCCCAGACGGATAGGAGATGGAGAAGAGCAAACATTGTGGAAATCATCGCGAAATATATGCACGGGCCCCCCAATACCGCAGCCAGTCTTGAAGCCCCCAACCTAGCCTTGGGCTGTCCCACCTCTCCCGCAGAGATAGACTTCAATGACTTTATCAATCAGGATATGCTCCAGCATGACCCAGAACCGACGGGCCCCAGCCATCTCAGCTCTATCGTGGGGCAAACTCCTCAGGACGAGCAGTTACTACTGACAGACCTTGTCCCCGATACACTCCAAGTTAGAGATGACGAATTACTGCCGGCGGATCCCGACGCACTTCTAGTTTCAGCAGTTACAGCAGGAAACAATGCGGCGGTACTAGAATCCCTCGGCAATGGGGCTAATCCGAACACACGGGTAAATTCTGAATCAACGGTTCTCGGATTAGCTGTAATGTTTGGATGGGGGCAGATAGTAGACACACTGTTGGACAGAGGTGCCGATCTGACAACATACCAGAAAGATGGATTACTGCCACTCCATTGGGCTATAGTGAAGGATAAACAAGCGCTCGTGGAGCTACTTATTTTGCGCGGCGCTGACCTGAACGAGAGGAGCCAGATAGGGGGTACCGCACTCCACCTTGCTGTCAGAGTGGGAAGGAAAGAAATCGTGGATATACTACTGAAATACGGCGCCGACGTACATGCCCTCGATTGTCTCCAGTGGACGCCACTTCATTTGGCAGTCCGCTGGGGAGTATGCACGCAAACTCTGCTTGATCATGGTGCAGACGTTGATGCCAAGAACGGGGATTCCAACACGCCCCTCCATTTTGCGGCAAACTGGGGAACTGTGAGCATGATCCAATTGCTGCTCAGCTGTGGCGCCGACGTGGATGCCGAAAACTGCTTCCACTTGACGCCATTGCAAACCGCCGTTTCCTCGGCGAGAGACACGGAAATCGTTGCCTCTTTACTTGGATACGGTGCTAACGGTAATTTGAAGTTTCAGGATGGAAGTACAGTGCTGCACAAAGCCGTCTTCTTGAGGGAGAATGATACCGTGCAACTTCTGTTATCGAGCGGCGTCGAACCAACCGTTCGGTGCCAGTCCGGGAAGACACCACTGGGTATAGCTGTCGGCTACGGAAATTTGGATGCAGTGAGGTTATTGATTGAGCATAATAAGGGTGCAGCAGCCAAAACCGCTATCCGCGAAAATCTACTGCGTGAAGCACTGAAGTATCAACGTTTCACGATAGCGAGACTTCTACTACAAAATGCTACTAGCCCCAACGAAACCGACGCACTACATTGGGCGGTGTGCGAAGGGAGCATACCAGCTGCAGATTTTTTGTTACGGAATGGCGCTGATATTAATGCGAGGGATTGGCTAGAGAGGACACCAATACAGATTGCACTCGCAAGGGGGGATGAACCGATGGTGGGCTGGCTGCGCTTGAAAGGGGCCATAGAAATTAGCAGCGATGCAGACATTGGTGTTATTGTCGACTTCTATTGTTAGGTACAGGAGCAAGTTGCAGAACAGAGAGGAAAAGGGAAAGCGCGAAAGCGAAGAATCTACGAGGCCTTTTATAGTGCGTGGTCCCCGGGCCAACCAGCCCTACCGGCCCCACCGACCCTGCCAGTATATGTGTTGTTCAGTACAAGCTCAACTATGATCTGGTGCTTGATTGGGGCCAAGGCGGCTTGTCTAGCGCGGAGCCGGGTGTTGGAAGATAACGGTAGGATTGATTCTCGATGTACAAGGTAAGGGTAGAAGAGAGAGCGCCGCAGAGGCGAGCAAGAAAACTTTTGCCCGCTAGCGGCTCGGGCTAAGCAAATAGGAGCCACACAATTTGGCTGGCTCTTATTCGCCGCGGCGGGAAAACCTTGGGTTTTTCCGCCCGTGATACATGTCATTTCAACACCGGGCAGCGGACTGTGGAGGGTTTCGGTGGCGGTGGGTAGGGTGCTCCATTCTCGTCGGGGGTGGTCTCTACTCACAGGAAAGCAAGTGGCCGCGAGGTAGGTAAACTACCCGTGCCAAGTAATCTAGCTGACTGCCCGGGCCCAGAAACTACTTCCACAGGATTGGTGCTACCCCGGCAGCGGTGCGACAGGGTCGGTGCCCTGACAGTTAACCCACCTGATAGGGTGGGATCATGCGGCCAGCAGAACTTGCAATCACCAAGTCTAGGAAGTCAGCCGTTTGAAGGGGGTCAGCGGCTTTGGGGGCGTGGTTCTCTGACCCTACGTGATATGGATTATCGGGTGCGACATGATCCGGAAGGAGAGTGGCAGGCACTACAGGGCCTAGATGGCCAAGATATAGAATTTCCGGCCCCGCTTTTCCTACCCCAAGGAAGCGATTGTCCATGTTGCAATATCGAGTAGAATAGATGAATTAATTTGTTGGTTACATTGTGCGGCCTCGCAATGGCAGAGGTTTTCTAGCCTCATGCAGACCAAGGATCTACCGTAGGGCTAGCCCTAGGCGTCCATGGTAGCCCGATAACAACAGTCGCCATGCCGTGATGACGCTACAGATCACAACCATTTTCGGAAACACCGCCCGCTACAGAATTAAGGATGCTGCCGGTTTGTAGCCAGAGAGGTTGTGAGCTAAAAACGAGCGAGAGCAGAGTACTCCCGCATTTCCTCATGTATTCTGGCTCCTCTACCTAGCAAAACAAAATAAATACAGCTTATGCCTCTCGCCTCCTTCTAGTCGGAAGCACCATTCACCGCAAGCGCAGAAATACGTCGGAGTTTTCGGGGGTGATGCCGACTCTAACTCAATCACATTTCCCACCCAAAGACCTGGTCAGGTGAATAGGAAGCCGGTCCCTCGCACAGAGAAGAACATAGAGACGTAGGCGATGGACAACTCACCCATCATTGATCGGTCTTCGCCTCACCAACCAAGTAGGTACCGCCCGAAAACTAGGCCGGTAGTTACAGTACGGCCCTCCCCAACGGTCTAGCTACCGCGCCGCCAATCAAAAGGATCGCAACCCGTGCTTGTGCCCCTCCCCTCGCCATTGTTAGAGCACAGAATCAACGGATACTCTCGCACCGTAGCCGGTTATTAATAACTATTAAAGACAGCGCAGAGATCGTGTTCAACGAGTGAATTCCGACTCCCGAGGACAAGAGCAAAATGGTTTAAAAACGACGGGAGCAATGGATTCAATGTTCTACGCTCCAACACACTACACTGTAGGCTTCGCTTAGGCCTTGCCCCACTAAAACTCAGTTAAGACTGGGCACGCCGTTGCCGTACGGGGTGGGGCGTTGGGCAGCGTTCCAGGCTTGGCTATTTTCAATTTTGGGTTCTGGTTTGCTCTAGCCCAAGATGCAACGCGCTGTTGACCTGCCGTGCCCCCCCAGATCGGTTGGTATAAGGGATAACTCAGCAGCCTATTTAGTCTTTGCGTACGCCACATTGCCACGGAGTTGGTCTCCAACCGTTGCTCCTAGCAGTTTCATAGCTCGATCTTGCGACCCGCGCAATGCCGTGCCTCATGTCGCGAGCCGGCCCGATAAGGCTTGTGGCAACGCGATGGTGGCGAGGCATTCATAGTCTTTAACCCCACAACCATGCAACACAGAGTAGTGGGCGCCTAACACTAGACCTGCCGCGGAACTAAGTTGGCGACCAACTAGTTTGGTTAGCAGGCCAAACGTGCCAATGCGCTGCCCCACCCGGGCACGGAAAGCATCTCCACAGCGAGGACCGGCGGGTGTTGTGAGGTGATGTGTGTCGAGAACGATGACCAACAAGCAGCAGCAACAGCAAGTCTAACAGACCCACACTAGAGAGCTGTCCTCAAGGTCGACAACGCCGTGACTGTGCAATTCGATCGGGACTTTACCCCGGTCGTCTCTATTCGGGGCGAATGGCGCAGTTAACACTACTTGACCGCGAGACACGGGCGCAAAGTCACTGCGCCACCAAGGCGCCACCAAGGTTGAGTCACGTGAACTCGGTCGGATCTCCAGCTTCTGTTATAAATTGAGCTCCTTCCCTCCTTCAGTCAGGCACTCTGGAGTATAGAACGTATAGCCTCACTTGGGTAGCCCTCTCCTCGCACTTCGCCCACACCAACCCAAAATTTCCACACCTGGCAGCGCCATCAACACATCGTCCGAACCTCCTTCAGACCAACCACTGCTCCATCTGGGATTCCCTCTGTCCACGACCCCTGAAACCCACCATCGCCTCTAACCATGCCGCAGCAATCCGGCCCGGTCAGCGGACCTCAGGTCCGAGTAGGCACATCCGTCCTCGTCATCAAAAGGAATTCTAACCCCAACAATCCTACCATCATCGTTGGCAAACGCAAGGGCTCCCACGGAGAAGGCACCGTTGCCCCTCCAGGCGGCCACATTGACCCCGGTGAATCGGCCGAGAAATGCGCCATCCGCGAATTGGCGGAAGAGACTAACCTCAAACTGAATAATGTTCGGTTCTTCTGTTTTACAAATGATTACATGGAGGATGAAATATATTATCCCATTGCCAAACATTATATCACGATATTTATGGTATGTGTACAGGAGGACGATTGCGAACCTGAACTCTTGGAAGAAGACAAGTGTGAGGGATGGGAGGAAATGACTTGGGATGAATTGAAGAGTTGGGCGGAAAAAGATAGCAAAGTGATGCAGGAGGGGGGTAAGAAGTTATTTCTGCCGCTTTTGAATCTGTTCAAGCAGCGGCCCGGCTTGATCCCTAACGCCGAGTGGATAAAGAAGACACCCGCAGTCACCTTCAAGGATGGCTCCGATCATATGATTTGACGAGGACGAAGCATGGCAAAGGGGGAGAGAACGTGAGAGCGGGAGGGAGCTGCAGAGATTCATGGGGGGTTTTATACATGTTGCAGTTCTGTCGGGTTGCCAGGTGCCCTTTATAGCACTGCGAAGAGGACTCCCGTGCCCGGAGATCGCATTTACTTAGACTTGGTCACTCTCTCACAGCGGGGTAAAAAGGTTGCCTATCTCTCTCGCCAATTTCTTCCCTCGTTGGGGATCAACCTCTTTCTTTACATCCCCATGTCAATTAGATTTGTCTGCACCAATACTATTTCCACCCGATCCAACAATCCCAATTACCATTAGCACGCTAAGTAGACAGGTCTTAGGCAAGCCGTACGTCCCCGTAGTCACCGCCACTATAGCCAATCGATTAGAGCCCACCCACCGCCGCCCATTCGTGGTGGAGAGTGAAATGGATGTGGAAGGTGTAGAGATCGTCCCAGAGAGGGGCGAGATAGAATGTAAACTATGGTAGCGGATCGAGACCTTTCCCGCGGCAGCAAATAGGAGCCAGCCAATTTGTGCAGCCCCTATTTGCCCGTCCCGGGTGCTTGGCGCGCGAAAGTCTTCTCTCGCGCCCGCGTCAACTCGTAACTTAGGAACTCTACAAGTCATCAAGCAATCTATTCTATTATCTGTCTGCAACAAAAATCAAGATAGCCTATTGATTTAGAAATAGCATGCGGGGTAGTGCAGAGTTGGCTGGAAGAAATATTGCGGCGATGGCTAATCGCAACCCAACCCAACCGCAGATAATCGCGATGGGGACGGTGTGCTCAAGCAGCTAGCCCCAAAGAATACCCAGGGCTGCGAGTCGCGACAGTAAAGGTAGACCGCACTCCCATACATACTCCTCACCTATCACACCGGAAAAGCGAGTACTCGGACGAAGATTGGACCAGGCCTGGCGGCGGCGCCTACAGGACCTCCGTCAAGGGCGGTGGACCGGAATACAGCAGGGAGTTCGATCGGCCGAGCCTCGTTTCCCGCCAAAGGGTTGTTATTGTTAGCGTTGGGTATGTCGCTGCTAAAAGTTGCTAGCCATTACCCCTATCTTGTCTGCTTGGCAACCACGCGTCGACAACTTTTCGCTCATACCTTCACGCCTATCAGATGTCACTACATAAGCAACCGATGCACCTTTCACACCTTCTACCTAACAGTCCCACGTGGGTTTATCGATTATGGAGTATCATATGTTGAAAATGTCCCCGACACACTGGACGTCTCCCGCCGGTATGGAAGCTAAGGGGATGTTGAATGAACACGCTTGGGCGCAGTTGCTTTGATATATTGGCTTATTCACACCCTTCCTTGGTGAGATTAGAGGACTAATTATTAGTAGCAACCCATACCGACAGAAAGTCTTATGAGTTTGCAAGAAGCAGTAACCAAGGGGAAGGTACGGCAAATCCCCTTGAGCCGACACCCCCTTCACGCAGTCCAGCCACCAGCGGGTTTTAAAACCCAAGCCTTTTAACACCGTCACTGAGCTATACAAAGCAGAGTTGAAGCCGCCCCTTATAATAGGCAGGTGCATGCATATTCCCCAACAGTACAGCATTGTCACTCTTTATGCCGGTCACGCAACACAGAACTTACACACGAACAGGTAGCACAGCAACCCACGGCTTAATATTACGGGGTGGTGTTGGGGTAGTACGCTCGTACCGAGAGAGAAGGAAGGAAAGCAATGGCGAGGTAGAGAAGCTAACCCCTGCCAAAGCGTGACGAATACCAGCCAATATATGACTGCTAGGCCCGCGCCCAATGCTACCGTTACGCGGTACAGAGCACAAAGTACTGTGCACGTACCTCCCCGGAGAGAGAGTGTGGAGAGTACTCTGGAGCCGACGCACACCACCACAAAATCCCACGGAAGACTGTCACTCTTGCCCAACTGGCCCGCGCAACTGACCAACTACTCCCGCGTCGCACAGTGTTTCCCCGTTGCGCACACGTAGTAGCCACCCGCTTTCTAGTGCTACGTAAACTTTTCCGACGTAGACACACCCCCCCCAGGTAGATGAAGATGAAGATGCTGATGACGCAGGGCCCCTGTTTGTTTTTCCTCTGGTTCCCCCCCGCCAAGAGCCTTGGGTAAACTGTTTTAAATTAGAGATTCTGGGGGAGCGTGCTTCATGGCAACGGGTGTGGTTCCTGCGATGCGACAATGCGGTCAGCCATGATCTATATATATACACACGTATATCGTGCATACATGTGAGCGACCTATATCGTAGCTATACGGGATATAATATAATGCGGAGTGCCTCCCGACGGAGAGCGGGGGATATTGATATTACCCCGACGTTTCCAGGGCGTGGTCACCCCCTTGATCTGTAAGGGGGTTATACCACAGCAGTGGGAAAGAAAATAATAATAATAAAAGAAATTAAAAATACATAAAAAAATACTACCCAACGGAAAGCCTGCCTGCCTCCCGGACTCTCCTCTTTTTTTTTTTCTCTTTTTCTCACATTCCCCCCCATTACACAGGCCTGGGGACACACAAACACACATATACCCGCACACATAAAACACGTATTTTGCGTGCACAGCCCCGCGCGCAACGCATCAGGGCATTTTGTCGATCGCGCTTTCTCTGTGGGGAGGACTCCAACGGCGTTGTTCAGTGCTACATAGGTTACATATACCCCGGGTGCCCACTTCAAGACGCCAACCCCCCCCCGCAAAACGGGGGGGGTTATCCCCGGCGTTTTTGGTGTCTTTTCGTGTGTGTGTTTCCCTTTTTATTTATATCTGGAATCCCCGCTTCGTATTCCCCACAGCCAGGCTAAGTGTCGGGTGTGTGTGCTAGGGGAAATCTTGGCTTGGTGCGATGAAGTCATCGCCGTCGGGCTGCAACCAAGAGTCGCACAAGTGTACGTGGGGTGCTGGGCCACGAGACACTAGGTATCGGTTGCTACCCTCATTTCCGTTTTTTTTCTCTTTTCCTTTGTTTCTTTTGGTTGCGTTGGAGCCCGATACTACCGGTGATCGTGTACGATGGACTGAGCAGATGGATCATGGGACAATTTCCCTCGTGAGAGGTAATGACAATTTTTTAGACATATAAGTACCCCCCCGATTATCCGCCATGAAGCCTTTTTTTTCCCACACAATAACAAGCACACCCGTCCTCGAGCCTACAACGAAAAACTGAAAACCACACGCTAATCAACCAAAAGCCTGAAAAACATGATTTTCAGAGCTGCTGCCCTCTTCTCCCTCCTCTTCGCCGCCACCACCGCACTCAGCGGACCGACGCCGCAGGATTACTACTCCGACCTCTGCACCGAATGCGTGGCTTCGCCAAGCAACTGCGACATTACCTGTCCCTGCAGCTCGATCTTCAACCCCAGCGACGAGAGAAATAGGCTCTACTGCGGGTGGTAAGTTTTCCCTGTTTTCCCCCCCCTTTTCGGTGGCTAAGAAACTGGCCCGCCCGACTAACGAAAACAAAAACCACAGCCGCCCCGGATATAGGGCCGTCGACGACGTCGCCCACCAGTGGCGCTTGAACATCCCAAACCAAGAGCACCGCGTCTGGGTTGCGCCCGGCGTGGTCTGCGACCGGCTGTGTGATAGCCCCTTTGGAAACGAACCTTGTGGCGAGGTGGGGTTTCTCGACCAGTGCTTGCCGTAGGTGGTACTGTAGTAATTCAGCCCTCTTTTTGGAGGAGGGGTGGGTGGGGAAAGGATGAGCGCAGGTAGTGTGGGAAAGGAGCGGTTTCACATGGGCCAGCTCGACGTTCAATTGTTGGCCAGAACAAGGGGCGCAATATATTTGTAATGAATCGGCAATCAGTCAAACTGCACCGGCTAGTCGAACCAAGAACCTCTAAATGCCACTGGGGTATTGTTATCATCATTATGTGATATTCTATTTCTCATGACGCTCAAAACTCTTCTCCGCGCTTTCAGCTGTGTCTTTTTACTCCAGCCCCAAACGCAGCTCCCTTTGGAATAGATGACAATAATAAACTACCGCCCGATAGCAGCTGTGCCTTTTATTTCCCTCTTCCCTTCTCTCTTTCTGAACGGGTAGGCGGGGAGGTGGGGCGGTCGCCGGATTTTGAAGGGTAGAGCTAGTAACGTATGACGATATAGACCTCGTATTCGTATGGAGGGAGGCACATGCTCAGGTTGGGCGATCGGCGGGGCTCGTATGTAATTTATTTGCTTGCCGAGTCGGTATTTGTCCCAGGGCATTGCACTATTGATAGCATACGAGCGCAGTGGGGGTGATAGCTTTTCCCTATACTGTAGGTGTAGTAGGGCAGCGATAAAATAGTCTATCCGTGATATAGCTAGAACGCTTCTCGGTACTGTCGATCGCTGGGAATCAGAATCGAGGTACCCCCAGTCTACATACTTCAGCCACTGGGTTTTTCCGAGGAGCGCATTATCAAGGCGTTTTGGTGCGTAACTGGCTGGCGCGAGGCAGCTCTCCCTGAGGCTGGCTGCCAGCGCTTTAGTACGGAATACTATATATATATATACTACCTTAGAAGCAGTTTCGACGCCCAGCGGGGATGCGCTACAGGGATAGCTTACTTAGTACAGCCAGTCAATTGACTAGCCCCTATCTACCGGCAAATCCGTTAAAGCCAGGGCGTAGACCCTATATATTGGCAGCTTAAACCGTCGCCAATACTCTGCACACCAGCACCACTTTCCCTGTCTTCACGTCAATCAATCTATTTTATATTGCCAGAAAACCAACAGAATCCACCATGTCCACCGTGTCCACAATATACGCAATATCCATCGCGGCTCAGTTCCATCTTCTGCCAGTTTTCAGGCCATACGGCACATTTCACGGGGTTTTGATAATTATGGGCAGTTTGGCTACGGTGCTGCACCCGGTATGCTAGGGAACCCTTTAGCCCAGGGCCCCTGCGATATTCTAGTGTGGGTTACAGAAGTTCAGACACCACCCCAGAGGTCTCTTTAAGATGAATAACCCATTGGCCGGCCATTTTTATTTTGCGGAACTCAGCCTGGCTCGATACTATACTGATTTTTGTTGGATGGTGATGTCGTCATGAGCGACGAACCATTGACGCGGCAATGGGATTGCCAGCGCTGAGCTGAGACCTACACGAACATTAAAGTTCGTGATATGAACCTTCTGGGCCGTGGTGGCCTCCGAAGGTATGGTGGCCTTCTGAGCCGTGGCGGCCTCACAGGCCGTGGTGGCCTCCAGAGCCATGAGGCCCCCGGAGGACGTCTATATGTAGAGGCAATGCCTCGTAGCTAGAATCTACAGAATTGAATTGAATTAAGTCTATTGCATACTCTACAGCCTTAGCTACCGCTCATTTTGTTTCTTGCAACCGCTCCTATCCAACAGGTTATGAGCCCGGACAGCAACTCGCGCGCATAAGTCAAAAACTCTGCCAAGAACCCCAACCGAACAAATAGGAGCCAGCTAAATTAGCAGGCCCCTATTCGCTACCACCAAACTGAACAAGGACCGACCGTGCGAAAACTTAATCAACGCTCAGATCGAACTCAGAACCGCCGAAATGGACGCCAGCAGCCACGACAACCAAAGCGTCTATTGCCACAAGCATGGTGACATCACCAGACTCACAGACGACAACTATTACACCTGGCAGAAGGAGGCCCAATTTGTGCTTCACGCGGCCGGCACCTGGGAAATCGTCACTGGCGACAGGCAACCTCCGAACCCACCTGCTGCCAATGCCGGCTACCAGACCCGCGAGGCCTACGAGGCTAAACTTGAGAAGTTCAAAATGCAGCGCAGTCAGGCTGCGTCCATTATATACCAATCTTGCTCCAAGCCAGTGCGAGTCTACATCAAGAACATGCTGATACCGTCCGAAATGTGGCAGACGCTGATCGAGAAGGTCGATCGCATGTCGGACCCTGAGGGACCTGCAATTCTACGTCAAGAATTTAATGCTACGAAGTTCGACGGCGAAACCAGCGTCCAGGCCTATGTCACGAAGCTCATAGACTACGTGGAACAGCTCGCAGATACCGAAATGGCTGTGAGGAGCGAGGAGGTCATCAACCAGATTGTCACGAACCTCCCACCAACCTGGCACCCTGCGCGAACTATCATAATGCAAAAACCCAAGGACGAGAGGTCTATAACCTTCGTCACCAAGACCCTCCAGCGCTACGAGCACGACATCCAAGCTGCACAGAAGGCGCAGAAGCCCTCTTCAAGCGCTCTACTTACTACCGCGAACCCTGAAGCCAACACCGGTAATGACAATAGCAAAAATAAGGAAAAGGGACGAGGCAATACCCGAGGCTATGGACATGGCCGCGGACGTCGAGGAGGATACAGAGGAGGACGAGGCAACTACAAGGGACGAAAGACTCAAAAGAGCACGGAATGCTGGTATTGTCTAAAACCAGGACATACACAGCACGAATGCCGTACCAAGAAGCAGGCTGAACGTAATACGGACAAACGAGCAGCCAAACAGTATGCCACAGCAGATTTAACCACCGCCGTGGCCCTTATGGCTAGCTCAAAGCCCAAGGTATCCGCTAGCTGCGAGTGGTATATCGATTCAGGGGCTACGGATCACTTCTGTGGTATAGAGTCAGAATTCGAGAGCTACCGAATGCTCAATTACGTACGGCCTATCCATATGGGCAATGGAACGCTCATCAATGCCATAGGAATAGGCACAATCCGACTGCGGACCAGCTCGCAACATTTCTTGAAGCTAACAAATGTCCTATTCACGCCGGACATATGTCACAACCTGATTGCTGTCAGCAAGCTAGACGACGACTACAAAATCGCTTTTACGAAAGGCACATGCTACATATATAACCTCCAAGGCCAGCTAGTCGCGGAGGCACGGGACTCTGATGGACTATATAGAATTCGTATGGCGACCCCAGCGACAACTACAAACAAAGCAGCAGCTGCCAATCTTACAACCAGGGCAACAATCATAAAAGAAGCTGCGAGCATGCCTATGGAACATAAGCCAATTAGTCGCTGGCACGAACGACTCGGTCACCTCAACGTTGGTGACGTCGCGCGGCTCGCCAATATGGCGGACGGAATAGGGGTTACCTCTGAAAATGGCGATACCACCAACACCGTATGTAGGCCATGCCTACAAGGCAAACAGCAGCGTACATATAATCGTACGCCATCCAGAAGAGCTACTGAGCGCTTGGAACTTATCCATTCAGACTCATATGGACCGTTTACAACGCTCTCGATATCGCATCATCGATATTTTATTATATATATAGATGACTATTCGCGCATGACCTGGATCATCTTCCTACAGTCCAAAGGCGCCCAAGAGATTACTAAGGCCTTCCTAGACTTTAAGGCAGCTGTAGAAAACAGCTCTGGCCTCAGGATTCGCCGGTTCCGCTGTGACAACGGCCGCGGCGAATACGACAATAGAGCATTCAAGAGTATTCTCACCACAAATGGCATCACCTTCGAGCCGAGCGCTCCATACATGCAGAACCAGAATGGCGTTAGTGAAAGAAAGATTAGGACAATCACCGAGCGAGCATGCAGCATGCTCCATGGCGCTGGCCTCCCACAGAGATTTTGGGTAGAGGCATGCAATACGGCGACTTACCTAATTAATAGGAGTCCTACGAAGGCATTAGATGCCATAACTCCCTATGAGGCCTGGAACGGATCTAGGCCACGGCTAGACCATATCCGCCGTTTTGGATGCGACGCCTACAGGTATGTGCCTGCAGCACGCAGGAAGAAGATACAGGAGAAGACGAGATGCTGCATTATGCTAGGCTATGTCCATGATACCACAAAGCTTTGGAAGCTTTGGGACCCCGTCCAGGATGGCGTCATAAATGCAGCAGATATTAAATTCGATGAAGACAATAATACAGCTGCAATGACGCTCGCGGCTATGTCAGCCGCAGCTACCACAATTGCAGCAGCAATACCAGCTACGGCGAGCACGCAGCTACCAGCCGAACAGAGGCTCGAGGAGCAATCTGACGAACAAATGCTCGAGGAGCATTCTAACGCTGAGGAACTCAGCGACGAGGCAGAACCCATGGAAGTCGACACCATAGGGTCTCTGGCTGCCAACAATAGAGAAGAAATAGGGGATACTATTGTAGTTCAACCCCTGACTCTTAGGCCTCAACGCCGAGCTATGCTTGCAGAGCAGACACCGGCCAAAACGCTAGACCCCCTCTACGAACCCGCGAGCTACCGCGAGGCAATTACGGGTCCTGAGCATGTCCAATGGCAGCGTGCTATGGACGAAGAATACCGTTCTCTTCAGAAGAACAAGACATGGCGGCTCGTAGAGCCCCCGGCGAAACGCAGCGTGATAGCCTGCAAGTGGGTGTTCAAGAAGAAACTCACCGCCAATGCGCCTATACGATACAAGGCACGCCTAGTTATAAAAGGCTTTGAGCAGCGGTACGGCGTTGACTACGATGAGACATTTGCGCCTGTAGCCATGCTCAAGACAATACGAATCCTGCTGGCCCTAGCAGCGTATTACGACTGGGAAATCCACCATATGGACGTCAAGACGGCGTTCCTAAACCCAGCAATAGACCGAGAAGTCTATATGGCTCAGCCCGAGGGCTTCGAGCAAGGGCAGCGTATCTGCCAGCTACAAAAGGCCCTCTATGGGCTAAAGCAAGCGCCACGAGCATGGCACGCCGATATTAATAGATATCTGCAGTCAATTGGATTTACGAACTCTACAGCGGACGAAAATCTATATCTAAGCCAAGATGTCCTGCTAGTCCTATATGTTGACGATACGCTAATAATTGCTAGAAGCATAGCAGCGCTCAATAAGATAAAATTGCTGCTCGCTGCCAAATATGAGATGTCGGACCTCAGTGAGGCACAGCAGTTTTTAGGCCTCGAAATATGCAGAAACCGCAAAGAAAGGTCACTCAGCATTCATCAGACCCAATATATCGATAAAGTGCTCGCACGCTTCGGATTGAGCAATTGTAACGGTGCCAAAACACCAATGGAGGCCTCGAGCACCCTCCGAGCAGCAGAAGCAAACCCGGACGCCCAATTAGTGGACCCACGAGACTACCAAAGTCGTGTCGGATCTAGCATATACGCTATGATTGGCACAAAGCCGGACCTAGCATTTACGACATCAATGCTCAGTCGATTTAACTCAGCACCAATAGAGCCACACCACCATGCGGCAAAGCATTGCCTACGATACCTACAGCAAACACGAACCTTTGGAATTAAATTCGGACCGGCTCGAGCATTGGAACTTCGAGGATACACGGACTCCGATTGGGCTGGCGATAAGGATAGCAGAAAATCAACGAGCGGCTACGTGTTTACGCTACTGGGCGGTGCGATTACATGGCGAAGCAATCGACAGTCCGTCGTGGCCCTGTCGAGCACGGAGGCCGAATATATTGGACTTATGGATGCAGCCAAGGAGGCTGTATGGCTACGGAGCATATTGACAGAAATCGACATAAGGCAGCCCCTGAACGGAAACAATGGTCACAATAGCAAGTGGGGGCTAAAACCCACAACAATACGAGTTGACAGCCAAGCTGCCATGGCCCTCACAGCTAACTCAAAACACCACGAGCGCACAAAGCACATCGACATTAAATACCACTATATACGGGAATCCATTCGAGCACGGCAAGTCGATCTCGAGCACGTACCTACAGAGGAACAGACTGCCGACATCCTCACAAAGCCGCTAGGTCGCACCCTATTCGAGAAGCACCGTCGTGGCATGGGTGTGGTTGATGTGGGTGGCACTCTTCCTGCGCCGCCATGAGGGTTTCGCCCTAAAGGGTTTTACCTCATAGGTCTAGGTGAGGTTTAACGAGACCACAGGAACTAGATGAGGGCTGGACACATGCTCGACGACATCATGAGCATCTCGAGCAAGCGGGGGCATCACCATAAATGCTCTACGACTCAAGAGTGTCTTGAGCAAGTGGGGGTGTTGGATGGTGATGTCGTCATGAGCAACGAACCATTGATGCGGCAATGGGATTGCCAGCGCTGAGCTGAGACCTACACGAACATTAAAGTTCGTGATATGAACCTTCTGGGCCGTGGTGGCCTCCGAAGGTATGGTGGCCTTCTGAGCCGTGGCGGCCTCACAGGCCGTGGTGGCCTCCAGAGCCATGAGGCCCCCGGAGGACGTCTATATGTAGAGGCAATGCCTCGTAGCTAGAATCTACAGAATTGAATTGAATTAAGTCTATTGCATACTCTACAGCCTTAGCTACCGCTCATTTTGTTTCTTGCAACCGCTCCTATCCAACAATTTTAAATGGCACTGAGTAGGCCCCGGTTCTCTCCCAAATGCTCTCCGCGGATATGTACCCGATGCAGAGAGCCGGTAGAGAAGGTCAGTGAACACTCGTGTGCATATCGGCACGGAAGACGATAGACTCGACGTTCTTACTCGGCTGCCTGAAGACGGGGTTGTGCTCGGGTCTACTGCCATAGCGGTATAACAAAATGGCGATGAGATGACAGCAGACGCATACCAGGGTCGGGGAGTATTGAATAGAAGATAACCCCTTTTTGACGCCCAGGACTGAGCCTGCTGGCCACAAGAGCCGGACCTTGGGCAAAGCCATACCGCTTCCTAGGTATATCCGCCGGCCAAGACCATTTTGCCATCTCATTCAGACAAACTATACAAGGGTTCCTGTTGGAGTTCTAAGGGGTTTACCCCTATTATGCCGTGTCTCAGCTGCCTGGCAACCTCATAAACCTCCGCGAAGTCTCCTATCAATTAGAATGATTAAGCAATCAATCTATCTATTCCCCACGCATACTGCAACCGTTCCAAAAAGGGAATGACCTCCAAAGGTTGCGACAATTTCAGTAACTACACCAGCAGCAATTCTCGTGTGTGGCCTTGCGAGCTCAAGCTACTCAGGCATACCCAAATGACCGCCAGTTGCTTGATAAATCGTGATTATACTACAGTCACTATCTATACTCCCCAAAGCTGACAGAAATCTATGGCGACATCAAGTTTACCGTTGCTCGATGCCAATGCAGATAAAGCGGGATTCACAAGAAGGCCCTCTAAGAAATCCAGGCCCAATAGCGGAGAGCCCTGTATGACTTGTTCTTCTGCTTCAACGAGCATCCGTCTCGCAAGGCCGTTCATCAGCAGCCTCTATATCACACAGATGCGACATTCTGCATCAATCAGAAGTATTTACGTCTGACCATGCCCCTCACCCACAGCCTTAGGGGGGAGCTAGCAGAGCAGACTTTGCCGGAGTATCGGCGACGGCAAACCAATAATCTGGCCCCGGGGAAGCTTTATCGGAGACGTAACTAGCGGTAAACCTAAACACCCGCGTGATGGACAACTATGGAGGTTAGGTCATGGAAATGGGTTATCCCATCCCCCCATGTTGCCGATTGCCGGTACCGTAGAGTGACTAGACCAAAAAAGGCGCTTAGCATACCAACGCCCGCCGTTGCTTGTTTGTCCAGCATTTCAAACACAGAGACATGGAGACGTATCATATCACCACCATCCACTACACCGGAGTCCACCGGTATTCTTACCACCTATCTCCCACCACCTCTTACGTCCCTCACCCTAGCCATGCCTCCACTCCATTTCGCCCATCTACTCTCTGGGACAGGAATTACTCGTCCCTTACATTTCTCCTGCTGAAACACAGAGAGGAGTCCAAATGGCCGACGACATATCCCGGGGGAAATCTTGCAAGAGTCTCAAATCATATGTGCAGCGGTGAGCGCACCAAAGTAGATATAGAATAGAAAAAAAAATGTGGAGACTTGTGCGAGAAACTATATGGAGGTAGGTGTTTCGATGTTCCATACAGAGCAGACCTGCCGCTGTAAGCCCCCGTTCTCATTCCTCTCTCCGCATTCTCCCCCCCCCTCCCCTCGCCCACTACTCTACTCTATCTTCTTAAGACTCCAACTAACTCACCAAATAATACTAGCTGCGTCTGATACATAAACCGCACAGTCATGCGCAAAATATACCAGCAACCGACACACCACCTCTTCAATGCGAGCAAAATACCAAACGCTGGTTCTATTCAAAAAGACATCCCGCTGTCCACCTGCAAAAGGAAACTCCATCCATCTCCTCTTGTCTCCGAGAAGAATTCCCGCCGCTCCCCCGCCATTCAATGAAAAACCCCAATGTCTACTTTCTCTAGATCATAGTAAAGCTACTAACACAGCTCCAAAAGCAACCCTTGTACCAGAAGACAAAATAAAAGTTGTTGCCGATACATTGGAGAAGATCATTATCAAAAAAATAGAAAAATTAATACCAAAAATAAAAATGTGCTTGCAGCATTTGTGCCCCTGAAACAGGGAATTCAGGATAGCCAGACGAAAAGATCGGTAGAACAAGATCACATGAAGCAGGACATTGAGGGTATCAGTAGGGATATGAATTATGAGTTCTTTAATATTAAATATATCCTCCACAATATCATATATTCTACACACAGACGCACATGTACCGCCAGCTCGTCCCATTGGGTCCCCACTACACTCACAGCAAGCCAGAGCATCCATTGAGAAAACCCTCAGACCACCCCACAGGAAACCCTTTCATCCCCGACCGCCAGCCGTACTACATCCACCATCCGTCGACACCAAAAACCCCAGAAAGCAAAATCCACCCAAAATCACAACTCGAGACCGAGAATGCCATCGCAGTCACTTAGAGAGAAACGCCATTAACCCACAGGGCGATGAGGACGCTAAAAAAAAAAAAAAAAAAAAAACCAGACTGTGGAGAGCCTACCGCTGCTGACTGTAAAAACAACGTTAAGGACTGAATACGAACTAAGGCTTCAGGTGGCGAGAGTTTATAAGGGCAATTGGTGGAGGGAATGTAGAGAAGCTGGGTATAGTCGGTGTAGGAGTGTAATAGCAGAGAATAGGGCTTGGTGTGGAATTCCAGGTATTAACCGGGGCTTTATTTGTCTTCGTCAGCTCTTGAAGGCGTTAGATACAAGTAAAGTGGTATAATATTACTAGTCAAAACTAATACAGCTTCTCCAACCATAGACATGTCCCGCAACCTGTTGCGCTTTCGCCGATCCAACACTGGGGCCTTCCTTCTTAGGGTGTTGAGACCCTCAGTGATAGACCCCAACGGAGACCGGCATAAAGCAGTAGCATAAAGCCGTTCGGATATTGCGTCATCTAGAAAAGACAACTCTCTGGTTGATAGATAGTAATGCGAGCGCGAAATGCGACGAGCATTTCCTTTTGGGTGAGAACTTCGGTCCCCATTAGTATGGCCAATGGAGCTATCACGGGGCGGAGGCTATGTAGAGAGCTAGTCGATTCAATGCCAGTTACTAGTCAACTATATTCCCTTGCAAACGCTTTACTTTTTGATTTCTTTGGGGGAATAGGACTTAGTTATGTCATAAAAAAAAATCCGCTTCTTCGAACGCTCAGTCTCTCTATCGGTGTGTAGGTTTGTTTGTTTTGGTGACTTGGAGGAATTTATGAGCTTAAGGATCCTGTTCCTCATCGGCTTAAACCGATTGCCACAGATAAGTTTTGGCACCCGGCTATGCTTCTAAAACGGCCTTACTAGGGCTTTCGTCTGGGTATCGTCTGTTGTGTGGCGGAGCCTTCCTTCAAGTCCAGTACTAAGGGCGGTTTGTAAATGGTACGATATTCCGTTTTTGCTGAAAACCCATCGGGCTATGATCGGAAGCCTGGCGCTTGAGTGTCGAGATTGTAACGGATATCATGGCAAGGCACACTTGTAGGCTGTAGGCGAAGCACGCACGGTAGAAACACAGCATTTCTGTAGTAACTCCCGTAGCGCCAAGATGAAAAAACCTGCAGCATTTTCACCATTCCACAAAGCAGCTAGCCCAGCTGACCTGAGCTCGACACTTGGGAAAGCTCCCCATCCATAGGCCTACATGTAGAGCACCGTAGCCAAGCCAAGAATGCTCGAGCAAAGCGGTGGGCCCGGTTTAGAAGCAAAGGGAGCTACTACCCCTTGAGTCTCCCCTACGCTCATCTAACAGCAGGAGCGGTACCCCTAACAGAGCACGCAAGTCGCCTTGGACGCCCTCCCCCCCGAGAGGTGTGGCGCGCAGTCTTCTCGGCGAAAGCAAATGCCTAATCCCAACTCGCCCCAACGCCGGGGGCTGTACGCCGCTTTCGGCTACGGTTGCATTGTGTCAAATGGGTCCCAAAAACGGAGAAAGGTATGTGACTTCTGGTTCACGCCTTGGAGGGGAGTGGTATAGCCCATGCTTTTTGCAGTGTAGTGTGGGTGGTCAAAAGGTCCGACCGGGCTGATGGTTTATCTACTGGGGTTGTCATTGGTATCCTATTCTGGCAGGGGCTTCCGCTGGGTTTTGCGTGTTTCCCCCACACGCGCACTATTCCTTTCGTTTCCCAAATGCCGCGGAGGTGTCACCAGTAGTCGTGAGTAGGGATATCAGCGGCTGGGAGATACTACGCTCTCTTTCCTGAGTGGCGGTTCAGCCGTGGACAAAAGACATAGTGGGTGTTGTCGAAATTGCTTCGGCGAAAGGTGCGATGGTGCGAAGGTGGGCGCCTAGTGTTGGCCATTCGCTGTATATTATAGCTGGTTACCTGGGTCAGCCATTCAGCAACAGTATCTGGTTGCAAGTGGCCGTCTGCCTGCACATCACATCACAACATCACATTGTTGGCGAATCCCCCTAGGCTGCCAGCAATCGATTCTTTTAGAATACAGACGTTATACCACTGAGCAAGCGGCTAGGGACACATCCTAAAGCATCAGCAAACGGGGTTAACCTACTCTATCATACCAGTTAGCCTCGGTAGAGAGATCGGTAGGACCGCCCTTGTGCTTAGCATTATTCTCGCTTTTTGTGTTGCGTGCCTGAGGCCACCAGCAATCCCGCCCGTCCTGCTTCGAGAAAAGGGCCAAGCCCATATATATCCTTGTACAACAACCTGCACTCTCGTTGTTAGCCACGAAAACCCCAGCATTCCACCGCAAGAGGCTCTCCCCAGTCTGCTCAACCCACGCCCACCTTGCTTCGCCGTGCCGAAAGACAACGCCTTGCCGAGCGAATGTGCAAAGACCGAGAGTGTCGTTTCCACATGTCGGAAACCCACTGACATAAACCTTCACAAGCAGATATTGCAGCCAGGGGAGGGATATTAGCCGTCAGACACGCATGACAGGCATATCCTCACTGATTTTGACAAGAACGCCATTCCCAACCCCCCATAAGCCAATAGCTCCGTAAGAGTCTGGATATTAAGGATTCTACGACATGGGTGTTTGACTTACCACCCAGCCAAGACCCAGGAGGGGGAATACCCATCGGACGATATAGCCTCTAGTAATAAACAATACCAGGGTGGGTGAGGGAATACTACGTCGGTCGAGCAAAGAGATTCAGCGGCCCGTAAAAAGTAGAAACCCGACGGGAGTTTCCACGTCTTGTCCGTTAGAATAGCATAAGACATCAGAAATAAAAATAGGCAAGTAAAGGGGCAAGTGCATGAATGTCTCGGAGAGCAGCGTTAGAGGCAGGTATTGGCAGTACAAAGGTGGGGACCCAGAGGGTGTGGGAATGGCCGTGAATTTATGTCGCTGCCCATCGAGCGATCAGGCAATGCGTGCTCTGCCCATTCTCCACCCAAATGAAGGGGCACTTACCCACCCCAACCCACACACTGAGAAAACAAAGCAAAGACCAGCGACTCACATCTGCGAACTCCACGTTCTAGCCTTATCCTACCCGTAGAAATTCTTCGGAAATATACCCGGACTGTGCCCCATCATCCCATCGGAGGAGCGGGCGCTAGATACTCACGCGGGAAAATTAGAGGATACTTAAATTGACAATCTCCTGCGTGGAACGTGTCACGGATTCCGGTTGAGCAACCAGGCAAGATAGCTAGAAAACGCGGAGGCGGAGCAAGGCCCAAGGGTTGTCGAAACAACATGAGCAGGATGCAAGATTGGGCTCAGCCACTCTCAATGGAACGGGGATGCCCTGTCGCACACAAGGAGTCCTTTGACGTCCGGGGCCTTCTGAGCCATGCCCATCGTGTCCTCGGCACGAGGAGGGGTTTCAGATACCACCTTGAGGGCAGGAAACCGATATAGAGGAGGGAACGGGCTGGCCGGGCCAAGGGCCAAAGGCCAATTGCTGCGGGGCTTCAGAGATTCTGCAACCCGCAACCCTGCGCAGAGAGATGCACGTCGTACAGAAGGAGATTGCCCTCGTGTTCGCTATTAGAAACAGTGGGCTCGAGGCCTAGCTAGCCCATAGTGGTGATCCTAACCTTATTCTGACCGACGTGATCGGCAAATCTAAGATCCACCCGAACCAGGTCTTGCGGGGCGCCACCAACGAACGCTCTGGTGAGGCTGATTAGTTAGCTGGCCATCTACCGACACTCCCGATCCCGCTGGAGGAATTACGTATTGGGGCGATATTACCTGGATACACTCTGCATCGAACTGATCCTCTACTCGCAACGCCAGACAGTCGGCCGGCGTCACTGCTGCCCGGTCGGGGCATCGCTCGGGCGTGGAGATGAGCAGCACGCGCACTCAACACTCACACACGCAGCTTGCGCCACAGCTGGATTGTCGAGCGTCGCTGTGGAACCTTCTGAGCTCGCGGCAAGACATAGACAGCGTCACGTTAGAGCTTCTCGGCCGTCACTTCGTTGACCGGACCCGGCTTGGGAGTCCTGAGGGCAGTGCGTTCAACCTCGCCTGCCAGCTAGAGGTGATCTTCGGCCTCCAGCGTGCGCATCTGCAATCCCACCCCCCGTGGGATCAGCAGTCGGATTTGGCCCTCCGGACCATCGCTGAGCGGTTTCCCTATATCCTGAGCTTGAGGACAGCCAAAGATGCGTTTGCGTATCTAAGCAAGCAGGCGATGGACTACCTGGAGGTGTGCAGTGGCAAGCAGGATGACGAGACGTCTCTCAGGCGTATGGTGATCATCCGGACAATTGTCTCGGGCACCCGAATGCTGTGTTTACACCCAGATGCCATCTCCCACCATGCTTCACTGTCGTCGTTGTCCTTGAGAATTGGTCCGAATTTCGGCTTGTGGGAACGAATCCTCTGTCAGACCTGCAATTTCGCTCTTAGACAGGAGCCGAGAAGACGCCCGCCTTTGAAGCTACATAAGGTGGGGCTGAATGGAAATATGGTACGGATATTGGTCCACATTGTCGTTTCCGATGATGTTAGCTCCCTCTTTGCCGTCGAGGCTAACCAACTGGCCATCATTCGATAGCTTTCACGTGGTGACTCGAGACTATTATTACATATATCTAATAAATACATCGATAATTTCTTCAGCGACCCCCACAGCAAGTTCTGGGACCTATATGACATCTCGTGGAGCATCGTGGCTGCTTTCCTACAGTGTCAGGCGGGAAAAGCGGAGGGGAGCGCACTGGAGTTTTTCATTTTGGCCACTGAAATTGCGAACGGCGTTATGGCAGAGGCGCGCAAAGAACCAGAAGATGCCGAATCATGCGCGTTACTACTAGACATCGTTGAGCTATTTCATCCGGTTCTAGTGGCTGGAGGTGGGCAGAGAGAGGGTACATGGCAGACACCATACGACAGAATCCTGGTATTGTACAACCAACCACGACGAGCAGAAGCCGTTGCTGTGCCTGCCCAGACTTGGCTAACGGAAGTCTCTCCTACAGGGCGAAATCTTCCCCGGTCGAGCATCTCTTTTTAACGTGTATCACGCCTGTGTGAGCGAGGAGGTAATCACCCTTCGGGGATTTGAATACGACCTCAAGCAACGACAAGTACTCGCTCCGAGCGATAGTGGAGAAGCCTCCGTTCTACTATCACAACTAGAAGAAGTTTGCTTGTCCACTTTGAACACCTATAACGGCTGTAAACCCGGAACAACATACAACACGCGGGCAAACCGTCCAAGAGAGAAGCCGAAGCTCTATATCTTAAATTGTGGCGCCGGGCATATCGTCGCGGAGGACCATGACTGTCTATCCCGGCTACTAAATGACGAGCCTCACAGGCTTTTACGGGTAAGCGATCGAAGGTTCTCATTAACAACCACTCCCCAGTGCTCCTCCGCGACGCCTCCCCATATTTCGACTTTCGAATTCAGTTTGTTTGTACTGGCATCCTGTCCCGCTAATTCTGCTGCTTCAGGAACATGAAAGTCTGGTTATCTCTGGGGGAGATCGCTGTCCACTGTGTATATCCAATTCAAATCCTCATCCTACTTTCACTCGCTTTAGAGAAGCTTCGCCACTAAATGCTATGCTTGAGGTTATCGCTCAAAAGAGGCAGGAGCTAAAGGCAAATGAATCCCAGCGGCTAAGGGTTAACTCTCCTATAAAGGAAGGTATTACCGCGATTTCAACCGAAGAGCGCGCCACCACTCATGAGAGAGACTCGCTATTCCCTTCCTCTCATTCCTCCCCACATAACTCACCACCATTAGAGTCAGGCCTGATACCGGTCAATCAAACGCAGTCATCATCGTCATCATTGGGGTCTAGCGTGGGATTCGGGCAGACCCCACATCCCTCCCAGGGTTTGCAAGTGTTAGTACTTAGTTCCCGTCAATTAGAGCGGCATATTAACCAAATTGGATTATCAGGGTAAACCCGTGGAGTCCGCTAAAAAAGTCCGGCGGTTCTCGGATTTTCAGTGCAGTGAAAAGGTTCGGCTCACCAAGAAAGAACTCAATTACCGAATCATACTCGGAGCTGCCGTCGGGGGAACCGGACGCCCTCGGCCACGCGATAAGTCTCGAGCCCCTAGGGCAGGGGAAGAAAAGTGTCGCTTTATCCGCAGATTTCAGGCGGATTGTCTTTTGGACTAAAAAGAATATAGCAGTACTCAGTCGACCTGATGCAGAGATGGTTCTTATCCCCGTGGAGGGCTCAGACTTGATAATAGCCTCCAAAAGCTACTGTGCTATTGCTCGGCGATATATCGATCACGACGAGGTGAGAACTGGCCGATAGATTAGCAAAGGCCGCCTTTCTGACACATAGTGTGGGAGTAGGTGCGGTGGTACAACTTCGACCAAGGGTTCGACTGGCCAGTGCACTCGGCCTCATTTGAGCAAAATTCGTCTCCTGATGTAGTTCAATGCCTAGCGATCACCCCCGATGACACTCACTTGGCCGTCGGCCTAAAAGGAGGCTCTGTAAAACTATACAGTCTGCCAGAGCCCTCCAAATCACAAATATTGAACTTCGGGATTCCGGATAGCAACAACCCCACTGTCGCAAGTCTCTCATTTACCGCAGACGAAGGTGAACTGGTTGCCTCCATCCGCAGCGGCAGCACAGTCTACGTCTACTATTGCCAAAGGCCATTTACCAACCCCATGTTTTCTTTCACTCTTGACATCGGTAGCGTATGGTTACCCCACTGAAGATACATTCAAACCACCTAGCTCACACAATACCTTTGCAGCATGAACGGGACAACCAAGGCGTCTCCTCCGTAGTCCGCAGATCGGACCGAGATCTCTTCTGCATCACTTCGTGGACCCTCCACGGCATCCCCCTCCTTCGTGACGGTGCAACGGGCAAAACTAAGCCCCTGGACAAAGCCGAACTCACTAATACCGCAGACATGAGCAACCGCGTCCAACAAGCCACCTTTTCCAAATCCGGCCAGATTCTCGCCCTCGTCGATGCAACCGGCGGCATCTTCAAGATATCCCCAGAAAGCATCGAGAGAGTGCGCACTGAGCGTATTGCCAGCTCACTTCGCCTGCGGTGGAAGGCCCAGAGCATCCAGAATCAGCAGCTACTCGATATGAAGATTGCAGATGACGAGAAGCACATCTGCGTAGTGTGGATTGACGAGAAAAAGAACTATGCACAGGTCATGACTCTGCCCACCGGCATTGGCGATTGAACCTAGTCCATGTCGTGGCTGGCCAGCATGGAGGGGATAATGTAAATGTGAGGGGCTATGATCTTTGAATAGATTCCTATTTCAAGACGAACCGGTTTGCCCTGCAGTTGTGGGCCAGGAAACTATGGTGGGATTGCTGGACAGGTGCCGTCGCCGCACGTTCCAGCGGAAGCACAGAAGAGTGCAAATACCGCAGGCACACTAGTTATCACCGTGGCTTTCGGCGAGGCGCAATGCAATTCTGCCTGGCAGGACCTTATGCAGCCCCCCGCAGAACAGAAGTTTATTGCACAAACCCACCCCTGCCTCTGTATCCCCCGGAAGCCCGTATGAAACATCATCGGCGTCGGAATGCCGTTTCGGGCAGTGAGCTACAGGCCCACAACCCCCACCAGATACGAAGAGATAACGATCGCCCTTGCTGCGACCAGCCCTGCACTCAGGCACAATACCCGAGTCCAGCCAATACGGCTCCCGAGCGTAGCGTCCCTCCATCGCCATCGGCGGGGTTCCCCAGCGACCATCGCACCAACCCCCCAGCACCCGCAGCGTATGTATGCACCTCGCCCATCCCCCATCGCCCATCGCCCTTCGCTTTAAACAAAGCCTACCACGAGCATTAATTACGCTAAACCGCACAATCAAAAGCCACCCTCCGATATTAAACCCCACCCTATTTATACATTAATTCCGCACCCATTGCGAAAACAAAAAAAACCCTCCTCCGACCGTTTTCTCTCTTTTCGATCTGAAAGTCAATTGGAAAAACTGCCATTCATTTTCCACCGCCGCAGCAATTAAGCCGGAGCGGTCGGTCGTCATGGATGAAGAGGCTAAGCCCGACGACTATTCGGGCCTGGATAGTAGGAATACTAGCCCTACCGTGGCACGCGTGGAAATCTCGACATTGGAGGTTATGGAAGACCGACTGAGGGGGCCGGTGGTCGGCAATGGCGGGCCGCCGTATGAGGAGAGGTTGAGGTTGGTTGTTTGGACCGGTAATAAAGCTGTGGTTTCTGGCGCTAATCGGACGATTAGGGGAGTCCTGAGCGAGAGACACGTTAATGTAAGACAGAAGACTTTTCTTCGTTTTTGTCCATCGGAGGAGGGGGTGACAAATTTCCGGCTTGGAATTGGATTTTGTTTTGAGGGTGGCTGACGTCTTTTCTGTGTTTAGATGATTGCGTTTACTGGGTGAGGAGATCTCACTGCCGCGGCAAAGAGTTCCCGTTAACTTCTGTCCGGATTGTAGCACTATCGGCATTGGTGAGTTTCTTACAACTTCGAAATCTATTCAGCGCGGGGGCTGACCCCGCACAGGAATCCTCGTCACCAGCGCCAAGGTCCTCCACGCCGCTGGGCCCGGCGGTGCTATACTGGCATATGTCCTGACCGGCACCGTAGCGTGGTCTGTGATATCGTCATTAGGGGAAATGACGGCGTTGATGCCGGTCAAGGCGCCGATCGTGGAGTTTGCTTCGAGATATGTGGATTCGGCGGTGGGGTTTGCGACCGGGTGGATGTATTGGTTCGTCGGCCTCGCGTGTGCCTCCAGGCGGGGGACGCTATTATGGTATAAAATGGAAACTTGATGGCTGACACGATAGGGAGTGGGGCATAGGTTCTCGTACGTGGCGGCGTTTGCGGCGTTGATAACAGCTTCCTCGTCGTTAATACGGTTTAACTACGACGATATCATTCAATGGAAAGCTGGAACGAGTTTTAGTCCGGTCATATGGATTTTCCTGTTCTTGGTGTACATGATTGCTATCAATCTGCTTCCAGTAAAGGTACGTGCGGGAGCCCTCAGTTTTATCATATGGGAGTTGAGCGGAGACTAACAATCTAGCTATATTTGTAGCTCTACGGCGAATACGAGTACATTTGTGGCTGTCTGAAAATCGCCACCATTGCAGGGTTGATCTTACTCATGGTTATCATCACAAACGGAACCAGTAAGACCCCAATTCTAGCGATACAATTCGTCTAGAGTTCTTCCCGTGGTCAGTGCTTATAGTCCAATTTTCCCCCAAAAGACAATTCGCCCCATATCGGTAGCAAATGTGAGTCCCTCTCTCAACACACCTCACTTTTCCGCGTAAATTACTTTGCAAGCTAACCATTGGCTTGGAAACTGCCCAACCGAATAGATTGGACAGGAGACTGGAGCTTCTTCGCCCAGAATTTCACCACAACTGCAAACGGAGAGTTGATAGTGTATACAGGAGATAAAGGGAGGTTTCTCTCGATGTGGTGAGCCGCCGAACTAATGCTACTCTATCTTGGAATAGTAGTATCAATTAATGTAGAAACGCATACTAATAACAGACTGGTGGGAATAAACAAACAGGACCGCCATGACCCTCACCATATGGTCATATCTCGGAATGGACATAGTATCCGTCACCGCTGCCGAAACTAGGGGGTACGGCGACCCCGAGAGCATAAAAATGGCCACGCGCAAGATATCGCTCCGCATCCTGCTCCTCTACTTCTTCTGCATCGTCACTATTTCTTTCGCGGTGGCCTCCGACGACCCCCACCTGCTCCAAAGCAACCATGGATACAAATCCGGCGCTTCCTCGCCCTTCATGATTGCTATTGTCAACGCGGGCATCCCAACTCTCCCGCACATCCTCAATGCGTTTTTTATCTTCTCGGCGTCGTCGGCGGGGGTTAATTCGCTCTATGTGGCTTCGAGGACGTTGCATGCCATGGCGGTTGAGGGCAGAGTATTGGATGGGTTCATCACGAGGCGCTTGAAGCGGACGAATTATGGCGTGCCGATGTATGCTGTTTTCGCGAGTTCTGCCTTTGGGCTGCTTCCTTTTATGTCGACCAAAACAGCGCCTTCACAGGTGTGTATCGGGCTCTCATCACTTACTTCGATGCGGTTAGTTAACTAATCGACTCACCCAGGTTCTCAGCGGTCTTACCGACAACTCATCGGTTTCCCTCATGGTCGTATATTGGGTCATATGTGTGACGTACCTCTGCTTCTACTTCCGGTGAGCCATTCAACCCCATCGCGACCCTCACCTCCAGGCCATCCCCGGCTAGCCAACAACCACTAACCTCACCCTCCGAGAATAACAGACTCCGCGAAAGAGCCGGCGGCTCTGATGAATTCCGAACATATCGCGGCAGCCCCACCTACCCATACCGCTCCCATTTCCAATGGCTCCGCGCCTCGTACGCACTCGTCGCATGCACCCTCTTCATCCTCTTCAGCGGATGGCATGCATTCCTCAACCCCCCCGCCAACGCCAACAACTTCGTCCCCCTTTACATTAGCGTAAGCATCCTCCTTCCCAAAACCAAAACCCCTTAGAAACAAAACTAACCCCCCTCCCCCAAAAAAGCCCCTCGTATTCATCCTCCTCGTCATCGTATACAAACTCAACGACCGCTTCCGCCACGGCGGCACGCTTGGCCGACACACAACCAACCTCTTCACCGACATACAGACGGTCGATAAATCTGCACGCAGGGGCCACTTGCGCGTCGAGCAGATAAATACAACCACCCCCCGGGCGACTGTCATGGAGGTTTTGCGCTTTTTGAAGGTTTGGATTGTTTGAATATGGGTTTTTTTTTTGGGACTTTTTTTCCTTTTCTCTATCGGTAGGGCACAACAGGGTGTTGGGCAGGTTGAATGAAACTTGGTGAGTTTATTTGGGTTTAAAAAAAATTAAATAAATAATCGGTTGTTCACTCAATCAACTATTTTCTTACTATCCCCTCTCCCAAAAAAAATTATTTAAATCAAATCAAAAATATTTTTCCGAAAAATAAATTTGCCCTCCAAAACAAAACCAAAAATAATTCCCGGATTTTTACGTTTATTTTTATTTAACTTTTTTTTTATTCCGACCCGAGAATTTGTTTTATTTTATTCTCAGGCAATCTTATACGTACAAAAAAAAAATTTAAAAAAAAATAAAAAAATACGTGGCTGCCTCTTCCCGGAGAAACCCCCGGGCCGCTGGATAAGAATCTTTAGGCCTGGAATCTTTCGTTCTATGCATCGTACTACGCTAGCTATTATTCTGCAACTGGGGATGGGATGTTGGAACTATTTATATGTGGGTTGGGGGAGGAGTGTGGAAATCCGGTGCTCTGTGTCTGTTCCGGAATAGGGGCCGCAATGTGGTGGTGGGAGTTGATAGAGGTTGGCGTTGGCGCTGCGTGTGTTGGTGGGTTTAGATGGGACTGGTTGTATGAGGTCCTAGCCAACTAGTCCCATTTCACAGCGTCTTCGCTTTCCTTGAACCATACGCCTTCCTCGAACCATCAAGCTTCTTCAGCTCCCTAAACGTCTCACAGATCTCCGTTGTACTGCTTTAGATCCGATCTAGCCCACAACGCTAGTACTCCGAAAAGCCCTCTCACATACCAGGGTAGACCCACAAGCCAAAATAACGAGCCAAAACCCACCGGTGCCCACGAAATAACCCTAATAATACAGAGCCTCTGGATGGGAGGGTGAGACACTATTGTATACGTAATTCCGCGAATTCGTCGTGGGGTAGAGGAGATCGCGTGGAGTCGCTCTGCAGAGGCGAGCGCCTACACGGGGATGCTGCCATGGAGAATCGGTCCACGCCGTCTGGGTCGTAAGGAAGCACAACGGGCCCCAGGCAAACTATGTACATGAGGTTATTTAGTTAGGCCATAACGGCTTTCGTGTTGGGTGTACATGATGTGCGTGTCGCCTCCCATCCACCCAAATCGGAAGTGGGGACTGGTGGCAGTCGTGTAACGCGAGTCTGAATTTGAGTATTCCTTCCGTCCTTGGCCGAGGTAATCCCGCATTTGGAGCATTCAGCGATGATTATAGGGAGATAGCCTTCGGTAAAGGGGTGGATGGCTCGGGCTACGAGTGAAGGAAGACATTAGCTTCGACTCTCCCCCTCTTGTGTAGCTGGATAACAGGAACTTACACAATGCAGCCACACAACAAACCGCTAGCCCCTTCTCTGCAGTCTTAGGCTCTACCCAGCCGTTAGACACATAGCCGACTAGATTGCTGGATAGTACGGATGAGCGATGGCAGACATGGCGATCGGGGGTGTATTGCTGGGCGATTGTGGAGTTTTGGGGTGGGACAAGAGTGTCGCGTTCGCAGCCAACGGGGCCACGAGTTTCTGAGACGTTCCGCTTGCGCTCTGTACGGAGTAGCTTGTTCCGCACATCGCAGCTTTTCTCCCGCCATCCCAATCCTGAAGAATCGTCAGCAATTGCAATTGTGGCGTGCCGCACTCCTGCATCAGACACGATGGTTTCCCGTTCCCACCACCTCACGCACGAACCGCGAGGGGTGCTCCGTGCTATGTTGAGGGATCGACCTGCTAACATTGGGTATCAAACGCGGCTTGCAGATTGGCTGCACATGAAGCAGGCTCGTCCGGTGGAAATTTTTGCCGGTCGGGGGTCTTTACTTGCCACGCCCTCCAGTGGATGACTACGGTTGTTCCTGAATAGCTCAGTGTGCTTCCACCGCCTGGATGACGCTAAAAGCAATTATAGGGTCGGGGGTCAATACGCTATGGGAAATCCTCCGCCGCCGAAGCGCAGTGTGGATACGGGGTGGGGTATTGGCTTGCGAGAAATTTTGGTCCTGGTGTTGGCCATTCCAATTCCCACCATGACCGGAGAAGTCTCATCCAGAGGGCGACACCAGTTTGTCCGCTCGTGAGTCAAATGGACCCCTCTCTAAGAGACGTCTTGCCTGTCAACGTTCGAATACGCAACCTCACGGTACAGTTTGAATCCCAGCCCTCCGCATGGAGCAAAGCGATCGGCATTCTCACTATTCCGTTGAGACGCCCAATTGATACGAAGGTCAACCCAAAAACCATTCTCGATGGCGTGTCCGCAGATATGCCCGCGGGCAGTCTCACAGCAATCATCGGCGGCTCCGGTAGTGGCAAGACTACGCTGCTTAACATCATCTCTCACCGCGTTTCCAGCAAGAAACTGAAGGTCTCGGGCACGATCGCGTTCAATGGGAATGAGGACCAGCGTACAACACGCAGTTCGTACGTCATGCAAGAAGATGTCCTTCTGTCAACATTGACAGTACGCGAGACATTGCAGTATGCTGCGGACTTGCGGTTTCCCCCGCCCTCAACCAGAGAGGATAGGAGAGCTGCTGTGGACAGGGTGATCATGGAGCTCGGGCTGAAGGAATGCGCTGATACAAGAATCGGAAACCACATCCACAAGGGATGCAGCGGCGGCGAGAAAAGGAGAACGTCCATTGGAGTGCAGATGCTTGCGAATCCGTCCGTCCTGTTTTGCGATGAACCAACCACAGGTGATGTTGCGTCAACTCTTGCTCTTTTATACTGCTTCTCATGAAATACAGGCCTTGATGCATACAGCGCATTCCAGGTTGTTCAAACCTTAAAGAAGCTTGCCGAGACTGGCCGAACAGTCATTATATCCATACACGCGCCCAGGTCAGAGATTTGGAGGCTGTTCGACCGGGTCATTCTTCTCTCGAGAGAGGCAACGTTATACAGCGGGCTGGCCGGTTCTGCAGCACCGCACTTCCGACAGCACGGGTACGAACTGCCTGCTTTCGTGAACCCTGCGGAGTTCTTGATCGACCTTGCGGCAATCGACAATCGCTCTGAAGAGGCGGAGGGAATATCATACGCCCGCGTTAGCAAGCTGAAAGAAGCATGGCAGCAAAAGCCCCAGTCGGAGAAATCTTCGGATGCGAGTCCATATCTACCCATAGCACAGAGCACTGGTGACGATGCCAGACATATGCGGGTAGGATTTTGTCGCCAGCTTTGCGTTTTAGCTAAAAGAAATACGAAGGCCACTGTTAGGGATCCCATGGGGGTCGCTGGAAGTCTGTTTGAAGCAATTACTATGTCCGTAATTGCCGGGTGGATTTTCCTTAGGCTGGGCAACGATCTGTCTGGTATTCGCAGTCGAGAGGGAGCCCTATACACCGCGTCCTCCCTTCAGGGCTACTTAATTCTAATGTTTGAGACGTATCGTCTCACTATCGATATCAAACTATTCGATAGGGAACGGAGCGAAGGCGTTGTTAGCGCGTCCGCGTTCCTATTGAGCAGACGCCTCTCAAGACTATTTCTCGAGGATCTCCCGGTTCCCATTATTTTCGCCACTATCTACTACTTCATGGCAGGGTTTCGCGCTGATACCGCCACATTTTTTATTTTCCTAGCGATCATGATCATTTGTCAGTTCATCACGGTCACGCTGGCCTCCCTTTGCGTGGCTGTGGCGAGAGATTTTGCAACGGCTTCCTTGATTGGAAATCTCTCGTATACCCTTCAGTCCTTCTCTTGTGGGTATTTTATTCAGTCACAACAAATTCCGGTTTACACCCGGTGGCTGAAATGGGTGGTAAGCATAAACTCTAAGTGGCTTCCCCCGACTGTTGGGTGTTAACTGGGGTTAGGCTTACAATTTTTACGTTTTTGGCGCCCTGGCCGAGAATGAATTCATCGGAGCGGACGGAGGATACGTCGGGCAGTTCTATGCCTGCCCGCACTCCAACGACCCAACAGACCCCGCATGCCAGCAATATGTGGGACGCTATATCATGGATAGTTTAGGTTTGCCCTCAAATTGGCTCTGGAAACCCATACTCGTGACAATTTCTTTCGTCATCGCCTTCTTTTTCGGTGCCATGCTAGTCCTCACATTTTGGAAAGTTGACATTGATGTAGCGCGGACTCGCAAGGGTAGCAAAGTCCTGTTGTCTGGAAAACAAAACGCGGTCTCCTCGTCCTCTCAGGAGGTTCGCCGTGTTGCGATCGGTCTGGATGGGTACGGGTTAGAAGTTCACAAGCGGCACCTGTGGAAACGGAGCTACAGCAAGGCCATCCTAAATCCAATCATAGCGTCATTCGAGCCTGCTCAAATTAATGTTATCATGGGTCCCAGTGGATGTGGGAAGACGTCCTTGCTGCAAAGCCTCGCCCAGCGTCTCAATGGTGACCTTTTCTCAGCATACCGGTCCTGTGGCAACATCACCCTTAACGGCGCCGTTCCATCTACAAGTGTGATCGAATCAGTGACGTCTTTCGTCACGCAGGACGACGATGCTCTGTTGCCATTATTGACAGTTCGCGAAACCCTACGTTTTGCCGCGGGTCTCCGCCTTCCGCCATTCATGAGCAAAAAGGAAAAGTACCAGCGGGCAGAAGATGTGATCCTCAAAATGGGCCTAAGGGATTGTGCCGATAACCTGATTGGTAGTGAATTAAAGAAGGGAATTAGTGGTGGAGAGAAGAGACGGGTATCCATCGCTATCCAGATTCTGACGGATCCTAAAGTTTTGTTGTTGGATGAACCCACCTCCGGTCTCGACACATTTACCGCGACATCGGTCGTTGACGTCCTAAAGACCCTGGCAGAAGAGGGCAGAACTATAATCATGACCATCCACCAAGCTCGCTCCGACCTATTCAAAAGCTTTCACAACGTCCTTCTCCTATCTCGAGGTGGCTCGGCAGCCTATTCTGGGGGCGGGGGAAACATGCTGTCACACTTCAGGAGTCTCGGTTTCGAGTGTCCTCGCACGACAAACCCAGCCGACTTTGTGCTCGACCTAGTCACCATAGACCTCCAGCAGCAGGACAGAGAAGCAGCCAGCCGCGAAAAGGTCCAACGGATAGTCCAAGAATGGGAAATAGCACAGCCCCCCCAAGCCGGAAGAACATCCAAAATCGCGACCCCCGCCGAGCTGAGCAGCCTCAAAAAGCAGATGAACCCCTTCCGCGTCACATTCCCGCTCGTCCTGCAGCGATCCGCCATCAACATCAGGAGAAACCCCGAGATTATATTAGCAAGAACCATGCAAGTAATAGGCATAGGTATCCTTCTGGCTTTATTCTTCGCACCTCTCCAGGCAAATGCCGAAGCAGTCCAGAGCCGCATGGTATGTTGTAATTATCTATGCAGTATCACTTCAGCGCTAATTTTCGGCCGACGCTGCGAAGGGTTTCATAGCGGAGATCGCTGCGTTCTATTTTATCGGTAGATCGCCCTCATATGCTATGCTTTCGTCTTCCCACTTTCTAATTACCTCGTTTCTCCAGGCATGCTTCAAAATATCGCCGTTTATCCAATGGAGCGCGACATGTTCTACCGCGAGAACGCTGACGGATGCTATTCCACTTCCACCTTCCTCCTATCCTACACCCTCCTTGAGATCCCTTTCACAGTCCTTTCCTCCCTCCTCTTCGGCAGTTTTGCAGCATTCGCAATAAACCTCAAGCCGACCTACTCATTCTTCCTCATCACCTCATTAAACTGTTTCTGTGTTGTCACCTGCGGCGAATCTATCGGTATCATGTTCTGCACTATCTTCCCGTCTCACGTCGGATTCTCTCTCAACGTTACGTGTATTCTGCTAACCATTTCGACTATCATGGCCGGGGTAATGAGTTTGAACATCCCAGGATTCCTGCAGGCTCTCAACTACCTCAGTCCGCTCAAATACCAAGTTGCGAATATGGCGGCGTATTCCTTACCCGGGCAGAAGTTCACTTGTACGCCCTCGCAGAAGGTGGGTGGAGCGTGCCCCATTAGTATGGGGGAGCAGGTACTAGAGTTGTACAACCTGGGCAGGAATCCGGGGATGAACTTGATGGCGTTGGGTGTTACAACTGTTGTTTATCGGGTGGTTGCTTATGCAGTGTTGAAGATGGCGAGGACGCATTGGGATTTGGATATTCTCGGGAAAGGGAGAAGACGAGAGGGGAAAGTGCCTCTGGAATCGGGGAATGTCTGAATAGAAGTTCATTCTCTAAACTGGATAGGAGGCTTTTAGGCCTATAGAACTCGGATCTAAATTAGAAAAGCCTCTTTAAAAATGTCGCACCCAAAGGCGAGAGAATTTAGCCGTCTGTTTCGGACACACTTCCACCCCTTTTGGTGAATCACATTGCACCACCACGCGCCCTTGATCAGACATCCCAGCCCCGACTCCGCCACTATCCCACTCGACCGCCTCAATCAATCAATTTCGATTTCTAGCGAATGAACTAAACCTTAACCCCTCGAGGACCCTGCAACCTTTTCCCTTTCCCTATATACTTGACCGATGTTTTTTTTTTTTTTTTTTTTTTGTTTATTTTAAAGAAAAATGACAAAATCCTCTACAACTATTATTATTATTATTATTATTTGGGTCTAACTTCCCCTAAAAAAAATTCAAATTCAAATTCAACTCACACAGGTTGTAAAAAATCAATCGGGGCCAGCAGAAGCCAACCTTTTATCCAAAAAAAAAAAAAAAAAACCCCAACATATATAAATACATACATACATATTGTGTGTGACGACGACGACGACGACGGCGAAGACGAAAAAATATTAAAAATTAAAATTAAAATTAAATAAAAGAAAGAGACACACCGGGGAGGGGGGGTTGTGTAAAATCTGCTGACAGGGGGTCGATTACCCCCTCGGGTGTAGCAGTAGTGGGTAATGTGTGCGGTTTTTTTGTTTTTTTGTTTTTCTTTAATTGGCTGGCTGGCTGGTTGGTTGGTTGGTTAGGTGGTTGGGTGGATGGATGGGTGGATGGGTTTTTTTGGGGGGTTGTGGGGAGGGTTGGAGGTTAGAGGTTGGGTTTGGGGGGGGGGGGATTATGGTTGGAGGGGATGTGGGTATTGGGGGTTTGGAGGGTACGAGAGATTGTAAAGGATTATTATGGATACGAGTGATTTGTAAAAGGGTTGTGGATAAGAGTGATTTTGTAAAAGGAATATGGCTACGAGTGATTTGTAAAGAATTATGGATACGAGTGATTGTAGGAGGAATATGGATACGAGTGATTATAGGGGAAATATGGCTACGAGCGATTGTAGGGGGAAATATGGCTACGAGTGATTTTGTAAAAGAATTATGAATTACAAGCAATTGTAGAGAACAGAACATGACAAGCTAGAGAGTAGGAAAACAAAAACACATCTGTAAAAGATTTGCAAGGAACACACAACAGCTAGAGATTACGGCAGAAAAAAAAACCCAATAAAACCAGTAAACCCCACGCATATAACCCGCGCCTAGACCAAACCGCTTCTTTCATCGGGGGGTGGGGGGGGGCTTTGGAAGCGGTGGTGGTGGCGGTTCTGGTTGAGGGGATCGGTGGGATGGATGATGGGGCCGCCGGTGTGGGGTGAGTGAGTGGGGTTGTTAGGTATGTTGTTTTTTTTTTTTTAGTGTGTTGGCTGGAGTGTGTGTGGAGGTGCTGCTGCTGCTGCTGGTGTGGGTTAGCGAAAGGCATAATATAAAGTCGGGGGTGTCTAACTAACTGACCAGAGAGAGGTTACCGGCAGAACGCAATGCTCGTAGGTAGCCACCACGTTGGTAGAGATGTTCTGATTCCATCCGCAGTGCGAGACCACGGCATGTCATCTGGAGGAGAGCACGCAGTAACACGTCTAGATTTAATCCGATGCCGTGGCCGTGGCCGTGGCCATGGCCAGGGATTGCTCCCCAGATCTGAATGCGAATCCGCCGCCGCGTCGGTGTTTGTGGGAAATGCCAGTTTATCGGTGGTCGTGTCCAGTTGGTGGTGGGGGGGGATGATGGATTTGAGGAGTTTCCAGAATGTAGTTTTGGTGAATGAGACGAGGAAGAAGGCAGTAGTAGCTAGGGAATTGCCATCCCGCCGAGAAAGGGTGGGAGTGGTGGTGGTGGTGGTGGTGGTGGTGGTGCCTAGTAAGGCTCCTTGTGGCCAGTCAGTCCGTCTGCCGGTATAAGCGTAGATATAACTGTAGATGCCATTTCCGCTAGACATATAACCGGGAAGACAGTCATCCGATTAGAAAGCCAGGTAAGAGAGCAAAAAGAATCCGAAGCGACAAAAGCGACTTGGAAAAATGCCAATAGTAGTAGCTGAATATATCCAAGGAAACAACAACAACAACAACAACAACAACGGGGAGGTTGTTATATATATATATATATATTCATATATATACACATATACACATATATATCCCATAGACCCAAAAAGCGACAACCCATCCCATCCCATCCCATCCCATCCCATCCCCCCCCCTCCCCAACAACCAAACGCCTTCAGCCCCACACAGCCCTACGGGGGGCCGTCAAGCAGAGGCGTTAAAAAAAAGAAAAAGCATTTACCGACAAGACAACAACAAATACAGACACCGATAAAGTTAAAAAAAAACCCCCGTTGCGGGACGACAACGACGACAAAACGACGCGGCTGACAAAAAAAAATGCGCCAATAGCCAAGCGGGGGATAACCAAAAAAAAGCCGAACTGATGTAAAACTAACTAGACTAGACTAGACTAACTAGCGGTCTGGAAAAATATATATGCCAGCACACCAGCCGCACCTTTTCCCTTCCTGCACTGCACTGCATTGCATAGCATATATGCCGCCAGAGCGTTTTGGACAAAAGAAAAAAAAAACGGGGTTTTTTCTTTCCTTTTTTTTTTTTCCTACTTCTTTTTCAGCTCGTCGAGTTTTTTGTTTTGTTTTTTTTGTTTTTTTTTTTTTTGGCTTGTTCTTGGCAAATGACGGAGTCTCTCTTTCTCTTTCTTTCTTTCTTTCTAGGAATAGATAGATAGATAGATCCCCCCCCCCCCCCCCCCCCCCCCCCCCCCCCCCCCGCCCCCCCCCCCCCCCGGCCCGGCGCCAGTGGGCGAGGGATCTGACGTGGCGCGCGTGGGGGGGGGAGGTAA